>OX578143.1:24372158-24552158 GCA_951213105.1 Amaurobius ferox
TAGCATGGCAATTCTGCCGACAAAATACCGACCTTGTCCGCAGCTTGATTCTATGCCGCAATGAATCCACGAAGGAACGGCTACCTTACGTTTTATTGAGTTGTAATGTTTTATGTTTTATGTACATATTAGCGATTATACTAAGTTGTATCAACTTACAAAGTGATGAGTATCTCTGTTTATATTAGTAAGTATTTTAAGTTTTGAATTTTTGGTTATAAGTTTAAAATAATTTTTCCAAGCACGAATAAAGAAGAAAAAAATATGTTAATATCGTTCAACAAAATGGAAATTGAAAATATTATTTTTATGATGCGAATAATTTTTTTCACCCAACTTCGTAAGAAAAATTAATTTGTGGCTCGAAGGACAACACATTTTGCGGATTTAATAAACCTTATTTAATATTATTACATTTAATGTTAAAAATATAATGTACACTGGCATTTACACTGCTGTTCACTGTCCGCTCTTAACCCCACAAGCTTTTTGATAAGATGCGTTTGTAAAGAATGTGTCATATCAACAAATTAAAAAAGTATAACTGCAGAGACGCCTGACATTCATCTTACTATCTTAAGTATGAAGACGAACTCTGAATAGTTTTTTACGTCCAATCTCCTGCATTTATGGTCAGAATCGTAAACATATGTATATTCAGCATGATACTGAAAAGGGGAGAAAATGACATAAGAAATAGGGGTTGCAATTCGAATTTTTGGAAATAATAAGTATAAGTAACTAAATAAATATGAAGAGGACCCTCTTATGTAAATTATATACACTGGCTTCCAAAAGTTTAGCATGGACGGTAAAATCAACAAAAATGGAAAAGCAAAGTTTTGATTAACTCAAAATTGCATATAACGGTAGCAACTGTGTTCATGCATTAAAGAAAACAAGAAGTATGTGTACAAAGATGAAAAGAATATTTACTTTTCGTAAGTTATATGATAACGCCACATTTGAGTCATTAGTAAGATGATATTTAAAGGCAAACAAACGAAACAAAACATACATTAATATGGTATTTGACAACACCGGACCTTCACACAAACTTTACAACGATTTTCCATACTTTCAATGAGGTGATCAACCATCGTAGATGCGAGCAATGGCCAATTCTCCAATTGGGTAGTTTCCAACTCCCTGAGACTGGCTGGAGAAGGTAAACGTGCAGAGACGGCACTTCCGAGGGCATCCTAAAGTTTTTCAATGGGATTAAGGTCGTGGGATTACTTTGGCCACACCATATGGGAAATGATATTCGTATAATGATATTCACTTTCCAGATATTCGTCAATGATGTTAGCTCGATGGGGACGGACAGTATCGTCAATAAGGAGGAAATTAGGATCAACTGCTGCATCGTAGAGTCTCGTAATGGGATCTAGGACTTCATCCCGATACCGCGCAGCCACCGCAGAACCGACTTTAAAGATGTGCAGCTCTGGTCAATATCCAATTGAAATTCCAGTTCACACCATAACGCTGTCACCTCTGCATGCGTGATGGTCTATGATGTTCTTTGCCTGATTGCGTGTGCTTCGTTCTCTCCAGACCCTTACACGCTTATCATCTGATCCAGTGCAAATCTGGACTCGTTCGTGAACAGGACGTTGCACCAATCTGAGACAGTCCACCTGACATGTTGACGACACCACTTTAATCTTGCCCTCTGGTTTGGGTGGTTAGGGAAATATAAAAACGTGGTACTCGTGCGTACAGTCCCTTCACGTGGAGATTTTGCCGCACAGTACGAGTGGATATTGTCCCACCGCAGCAACCATGGATGTAACAGTTGTGGAGGTCGCTCTTCGATTCCACTTGGCTACGAAAGCAATATACTGATCATCAGAGGGGGTGGTAATCCTTATACGACCGGGCACAGGTCTCTGGACAGCTGTTTGACTTGTTTGGAATTGTTTCCATACTCCAGAAATTACCGAATGATCGAAGCCTAAGAAAATAGCGACGTCTTGGATTTACTGTTCTGCCTCAATGCGTCCGACAGTACGACAGCGCTCACTATCTGTCATTCGTCTTCTTTCAGCCACAGAAACACGAATATCACAAAAAAGAATCCTACAACTGTTATAAACACTTCGTATTAGCATTTAAATGAACCTCCTCAAACCCTTCAGAATGCTGGCATCTTGAACGACTGCTTAATTAGCATATATTCGAACAGTCAATCGTGATTGGCTGCAGCATACGATATTTGCATACTGCCATCAACATCCTCAGCGATTTTCATCCACTCAAGTTCAAATGCGTTTTCTAAAAATGAAAATTTACATTGCGTGCTTAACTTTTGGAAGTCAGTGTACATGCATTTATAGTAGACGTTATTCAGAGTATAATGATACTTTAGGTGTGGCAGAACGACCCAAGGAACCGGAATAACAAGGCGTATTTCGATTTAGTTTTTGGACGAGTTTCAATAGTGCAGATACAAGTTATACGCACTCCGTGGATAGAAGAAGACGTATAAAATGTCAGTGACTCATTTTTACACACATCTCAATCTTGTATCAAGGAAGTACAAATAATTTGAGAAACATCAGCTATTTTCATATGAGGTTTTCTTATGCATATTAATTTGATTATATATATTTAAAATAGGTACCGTCCCCAAAATATTTCTCTGGAAGATGTGGTGGTGGTGGTGGCGGGGGGGGGGGGGGTTCGGTAACAAATAGTTTGATTTCCATTTCCCCATATGTCATTTCTTCTAAATTCAATGGTTTCGATATTTCCCCATATGCCATTTCTTCTAAACTCAATGGTTTCGATCGTTTCCCAGCGGGGGGGGGGGGGGGGTTATGACACCCTAATCCACCCAGGGGCGCGGTACCCCATTGGTTAGCGTGCTGGAGTTGCACTCGGTAGGCCCGGGTTCGATTCCAGCCACTGCCAAAACTGCCGCCGTGTTCATGCGGAGTACGATCACGTTAAACATGTGAGTCCAAAAGTCCTTCCGAGAGGTTGGTGGTAGGGGAAGGAGGGTACGGTCCCTGTGGATGCCTCCCCCACTGGGTTCCGGTCTAAATTGGGTGGCACTTCCCGACCGTCCAAACGGTTACCTTACACCTTTCTGGTAGGTCGGACGGTCTGGGTTTCAACAGCAACAACAACAACCCTAATCCATCCCCTGGTTACGCCGCTGTTTAAAATCCCTTGTTTTAAAAACACATACTTATAACTGTGCGTGAATAAATGGAGACCAAAATTTGCTTTGCAGTGTTCAAACGTGTGAATGATGAATATGAAAGTGGAGTAATGGGGAGCATTTCAGCAAATAAATCCATTGTTCGTTCCTAAAGCTTTCTATTGATCCATTTCTATTTCTAGACCTTTAATAAAATGTCTAGACACCATAAAAAGGTATATTTGGCCACAAACAAGATTATTTCTTTAAAGGATTTCAGTCTACTTTGAACGGAGAGCTTTACTGAAGCTTTACGCATGTTAAATTCATCTTTCAAAAGCGATGGAATGCAATTTATTTAAAATGTGTAGGGTTTCATTTATATATTCTATTGTTGCTTTTAAGTGTATATATATATATATATATATATATATATATATATATATATATATATATGTATATTTAAGTGTATATATATATATATATATATATTTGAAATATGTAATAATAAGAATTATGTAAAAAAAAAATACAATTCAAGTAATATTAACATCCCCATAGAAGCAAATTCACGGCCATAATGCCGATAAGAGTATAGAACAGCACCGTCCTAAATTCGATGATTAATCAGAATTAAATTCATCTTCAGGTCTGAGTATTTAATTCTAATTAACCCAAACAAATGCCTGTTTCATATTAAGTAATAGTACATTACTATAAATGCTTAAACTCAAACTACAGGCAACAAAAATGAAAAAATGAAAATAGGATACATTAAGAAAATTTGTATTACCATGCGGCATGAACCCTTCTTCTTCCACCACGTGTATACACGATCAACCTCAACAGCTTAATCTAGAAGCACCGGAATGAACAAGTCGAAATTCTACCAGGGAGGCAGTACGAACGTTCACGGTAATACTCCCACACCCGTCCAGTGAGTCTAAGCTGGAGACCGGACAAGCAATTCAGAATATAACTTCCCAAATATGCAATCCTGAATATGAATATGAATCAAAGATGAAAATTCTTACTAAACAAGTAATTCATAGGAAAACTGGATAAACGAGAATGCCACTATACACCATTATAAGGGCGCTCAAATCGTAGTGTCAATACTGGCAAAAGTTACATTTTTTTGCGAAAATAAAATTCAAAACATTAATGTTAATGCATCTTATTTTCCGATTTTTTGATTTTTCTAATGTTTTTGACTTAGTTTATTATTTTTCATTTTCATTTATTTATATAATTAATAAATAATTATATATAATTTTTTTTTTTTTTTTTTTTTTTTTGTTACTGTATGTCAGTCACTATAATTGGGAATGTTTTCTAGGATGTTATCGAATTAAATTTGATACACTGAGTTGATAATTTTAATAACTATATATATATATATATATATATATATATATATATATATATATATATATATATATATATATATATATATATATATATATATATATATATATATATATATATATATATATAATAGTAGTTTGAAATTCCAATGAACGAAAAGTAAGAAGATGCAACACCATAATCCTAACTTTCTGAAACACCCACAGAATAAAATATAAAACGGCAAATCGTCAATTAAATGGAAAAAAATACGAAACACGAGTTATCAAGTTACAGAAAATCAACAAAATTCAAAACTATGGAAACGAATAAAGAAAAACTTAATAAATCAACCTATATCGCTATACACGTGGAAAAAGGGCTAAGCCTAAACAAATGGAAATGTTCACTTCGTAAAATTAATTCTCAAGTCCAAGTATTTTGACGAAGGAGACACAAAACATGTATGTTTCTGAAGAAATAGATAGATTATATCTATAAACTATTTCTACTTGGACGACATACATAAAGAAGGAATATAAAAGAAAAAAAGAATACCTGGAAAATACACAGCATATGTACAAACGAGTCGAAACCGGGAACTCTGATTGAAGAGACCAGTGTTGCCATTCGCAAATAAAAAATAAAAAACGATCTACTGTTGCCATTCATAAGAATTGAAAAACAGTAAAGCGAAATGGTAAGAAAAAGTAATAATATACAAAAAGAGCTACTAAAAGGAGGGGCTAATAATAGTAATGCTGAAGTGGAAGAGGATGTAAAAAAAGTATTAAACATACAAGAGAATGCAGATGTCTGGCTAATATAAGATACTACTATGAATAGAATTATATGATACTATGAAAAGAATTATAAAAATCCAGCTATTCTAAATTTCTTAACAATACCATTTACTAAATAAGAGGGATATTTATATAAATTGCTGGTAATTTTGAGATTATTTATATGCATAGCATGAAATTTTTTATCAGATAATCTATAAATTCTAAAAAGCTGATTAAGTATAATATTTCTAAACAATTGAGTCGAGTTACAGGAATTAAATGCTAAGATTTTATTAATATTAAAATTATAATAGTCTTTTTTATCATATAAATTTGTAACAATTCTATTAGAAGGAATAATAAAAATATTTAAATCCAAAAAATTAATATTATTACTAATAGTAGCTTCATTAGGTATTAGTTCCAAATTGTCTGGATAGAAATCTATATCTATGAGATAATTTTCTGTATGTACTAAGCAAATCAGATCATCAACATATCTGTAAAAAGTATAATCTATTGAAGTAAAATACTTTTCATAATAATAAAGCTATAAATTAGCTAACATACTGCTACTGCAGCCACCCTGTGGAACTCCTGAGACTTGTAAGTATAATTTATTTCCTTGAAAAATATAATTATTGAAAATAACAAAGTGAAGAAGTTTAGGAAAATTTATAAAATGAATTTGATTTGAAAGATTAGTAATATAAGCATTATATAGATCTAAAATTACATCATATAGATCAGATATCTTAATATTATTAAAAAGATCATTAAAATTAAAAGTTTGAAATCCTATTATTTTTCTAAGATATGTTAATTTATTCTTTAATTCTTTACTATTATTTAGAATAAGGTAATTATTGCTAGTCTGGCATAAACTAACTATTATTTATTTGATTTAAAGAATTTAGTAATAATTTACTCGCAGTAGTAGAGTAAGTATTATGGCCACTAGTTACTGTTCCAAATTTATATATATATATATATATATATATATATATATATATATATATATATATATGTATATATATAAATATATATATATATATATATATATATATATATATTTATATATATATATATATATACATATATATATAGTATATATATATATATATATATATATGTATATATATATATATATATACATATATATATATATATATATATATATTTATATATATATATATATATATATACATATATATATAGTATATATATATATATATATATATACAATATAAAACTTGACAAAATGCTACAATTTTGAGTGAATTGATTAAAAAGTTAAAAGCTAAAAAAATAATTTTTAATACAACTTGTAAAGCGCTATGCTGCAATTTTACATGTGTATACCTGTATAAATTCCCAAATAGGACAAGTAGCAATGTACTCGTAAAATTTCTAGATAAGTGACGTAAGTATCGGCCGGGGGGAGTTGCGACCCCCAACACTCCGGTTAAAGCTTTTTCTCGCCATGGCAAACGCTCCCGGTAGCCGATACTCCCTACACTATTTTCTCCATGACTCTTATAAAACCGTAAAAAATTACATACACACATATACACTTTCAATAACTTAAGGTGTTGCATTTGATATAGACTATGCAAGCCGGTAATAATATCGTAAAGATCCGCCAATTATATATATATATATATATATATATATATATATATATATATATATATAATATATATATATATATATATATTTGAAAATATTTTTAATCCTCTTTTTAGTGCAGCTTTGCGCCTTTTAAGTGTGATTTCTGATGATTTTATAATATTATATTTTACGGTATTTTCATATTATATATATATATGTATATTATGTAATTTTTTCACCCTCCTTTACCACATTACCATATGTATATCTTATTCCATACCTTAACTTATATATGGAACAGGAAAAAAGGGGTATTTTATACTAATTTGCTACCTGTTTTATATATAACGTTTATTTATCAAGTTTTTTTTCAATTTTCAACAGATTGTCGTATAGTCTTTTTGATATCCATTTACATTTCCGTCCATTTACATTTACTTTCATGTTAGCTTAACAGAAGATTTTCTATTAATGATCAATCTCAGGTATATATAATACAAGTAAAATAAAAATTCTTAAATTATATATATATATATGTATATAATTATATTGGCTGTATAATTATGCAAATTGCAAGAAAAACGCCACTGGCCAATGTATGCAAATGGACTGAAATGGAAGAAGATCACATGATTAGAGCGCGGGATAAAAGGGCGATAGATATGGCAGTTGAACCAACAGTTTTTACTCTCTGCCGCCTAGGGAAACCCGATTTCCGAGCTGTTTTTCATTTCAGAAGATAACGTGTTGTTAAAGAGATACCTGGCCGTCGATGCAGATGTCCGTGTCAACATTTGGATGATCGAGCGCGGGGATTCCTTTTAGGCATACGTACGGCTGGGTGTTCGTAGCGGCGTATTGCCGCTGCAACAAGCATAGATGCGTCCACTAGGCACAGGGTGGAGAAGATAGACTGAAGAAGGGTATGTGAATCGTCTCAGTGGTATAGGCCCATCCAGACGTACGTCAGCACGTGTTAATCGATGTATTTGAAGAGATTTCTTGACAATTGTTTCTCAACGATTGGCCGAAAATGGTTTGCATATATATATATATATATATATATATATATATATATATATATATATATATATATATATACACAGAGAAATATTGAGAGAGATTATATGATAGAGATAAGATGTAACTCATGTAATCATAACTTAAAATATAAGATACCTACGTATAAAGATGTAAACAATTGAGATTCATCATTCAAGGGGACAATAAAATGCATATATCCAGTCATCAAGCTATACAATCAACAAACATCAGTACTGAGGTTTCAAAAATTAAAAAACAGAAAATGGCCAAGCATTAAAGTCAAACACGTGGAAAAGCACTAGATTAAAATAGGAAGTCATTTTGAACAGATTCTTCTTCAGGGCCTAGTATCTATTCAAAATGACCAAAAAGATCTTGTTTCTAAAAACGGAGATTGATAATATCTATGAACTCCGTCTACTTGGCTTACAAATTTAAGATGAAAGAATAAAATAGGAATCAAATATATTGTACCTTAGAAAATTCTGCACATGTCATCTCGTCTCTTAAAACAATAAACGAGAGTAAATAACGAGACTACTCTTGCCATCCGCAGGAAATAAAAGTGGAGATCAACTGTTGCCAATCGTGAGATAAAAATAATAGTATTGCAATTAAGTAAAAATGTTATAAATTCACCATTAAAAGCTACGTAATAAAGGGGAGTGAAAAATAATCAAAAGAGGCAAATGTCTAAGAGGATGCAAATACATTGCAATGTTATTACAAGATAATGTGGATAATTAACTAATATAAGATACTAAGGAGGATATATATATATATAGGGTGTCGCAAATCATTGAGCTCGGATTTTATTCCTTAAATATTGATCTTAGACATATATAATAAATTACAAAGTTGCTTAAAAAAAGTACAGGATTTTATGAAATCGATTAAAATGTTCAAAAGAATTAAATTTGAAGAAAGACAAAATTTAAATTTTTATACGGCCCCCGTACAAAAATATTTCCAATGAGTAAAATGTGCCCCATTTACAAATAAGGTGACATACAAAATGTCAGAATTGTATCATAAAAAGTCCCAGAGATATAAAAGGATAAATATGCTGACCTAAACCACTTTTCGATGCATCGACATGGGTTTTCAGAGGGGAAAACCATGTCGACAGATCGCGTTTCAGGTGTCATACACAAATTACGAAAGAAAACAATGATTACATAAATAAATAATAATTTTGCTATTTATTGGTACAAAAGTATCTACACTGTGTAGAAATAATTACTTTACACAAAGATTACAAAACTTGTTCAAAATATTTTCCATCCATGCCAAAGATCCATTAAAGATAAGAGGCAGATATTATTTGCCTATGATGCATTTCTGCGTTGCGCCATTTGCAATCTTGCTGTAAACATTTACAATTTAATTTGTGATTAATCCCTCACCAACTTTGTTTAAACATGTCACTGGAACTTTTTATGATAAAATGCTGAAAATTTGCATATCACCTTATTAGTGTATGAGGCACATTTTGCGTATTGGAACTGCTTTTGTACGGGGGCAGTATAAAAATTTGAATTTTGCATTTTTTCGAATTTAATCACCTGAAAATTTTTATCAATTTCTTAAATTCTGTACCTTTTTTTACGCAACTTTGTAATTTATTATATATGTCTTAGATCAATATTTAAGGAATAAAAGCCAAGGTCAATGTTTTAAGGACACCCTGTATATTCCCCTGTATATTTCGTCTGAATCCAAATGTCAGAAAAATAATCGGAAAAGGTGACAGCCATGCTGAACTACAGATCCCAAATACAGAGGTATGTGCCAGTCTTCAAGTATGTTATGTCAATTTCTGATCTTTGGAATACGATTCAAAAGACATGGGCTCACAAGGTGCGTTTTTCCGTCTCAAGCGTTTGTTAATAAATCCATGCAATTTTAGTCATAATATTATAGAGGTGTGAATAAATTATAATTTATGTTAAAGGTTAAAATGCGGATTTTACTGCAAAGAAGTAATGGTGGGTTTTGCTGCCATGATAGCTATGTACAAATGTTTCGATTCATGACCACTTTAATTAAGATTAATACTTTAATCCACAAAATTTATTTAAAAAGTGAACCAAATTCAGTGTTTTTTAACCGCAATATATATATATATATATGGGCCTGTAATTCTATTACCGTCGTGATGCTGTTCTATCCCGTATCCAAATGTGCACAGTCATCGATGGCGAATATTTTGTACACTATGTGCGTAGACTACTCGTCGGGTGAATTGCAGCTGTATTGCACGAACTGTGGCTTACGTCTGTGCTGTTATAATACTTTCACATGTTCACTACTTTCACATGTCTGGTCATGCTTATATGTGTTTTGGTTGACCAATGTATCGTTTTGCACTAATTTAGCACACATCTTTCATTTCGTAACTGAACTTTTTTGCTTGTATGTGTTGGTTTCTGATTTCTTAAATTGTGAATTTCGCTGGCCGCTTTATAGGTACATTAATTTTCGTGGAGCTACGATGCGCGATATAAAAGTTAAAGATGATATACTTAATATTTTAAAAAACCGGATGAATTTATATAATTTAAAATCCTATATGACTATTCATTACTGCAGCGGAAAGTCTCGCAAATGAATATTGTGAAAATGATTACGCCAGCTGCGATAAAAAAATTATAACTGTTCAATTGGACATTTCTGCATCCCACTTGGACCATTGTTTATATTTGCTCAGTAGTAACAAGGTTCTTTAATATAATATCAGGCATTCATTATCAGGTTTTCGAATAATTACAAATATAAATTTTGAAGTGGCAATATCGAGACGTAAACATACTTGCGAAGATATTGTGCTGTGCGCATAGGATTCAGTGACGTCCAAGTAGATTTAGTGACATCGCTAGCGTAGAATGAAATTCGCAGTCAACATGTCCGGTCCCTTCTGATAGCCCGAGAAGAAAATGTTCTCATTTTCTTTCCCTATGACATCATATGCGTACAGTCAGTTATGTCTGGGACCAGAGATCGAACAAGAATTTTTTCAGAAGAGTAAAAATACTCCCTGACTTGATTTGAAGGCGTAATTTGATTTCCAGAGGAGTAATAATTAACAAATGTACAATTTCCCTCAAATTTCTAGGAATTTTTTTAATTTATTGTATTTTGTATAAAAAAATACAGGGTCATCGCCCAACAGAATATAAATGTCTGACTTTTCTACGTTGAGAAAAGATAAGATTTAAGAAATGAACTATACTCTTTATTTGTGTTAATCAATAAAGTGCATTGTATATCTGATAGCACAATTAATATACCTTACAAACTTTATGAAATGAGTTTTAAAATGTTTACTACATTTTGGGCTTTTAGGAATTTTTTTTTTAATTTCCTGTCAATTTTTCAACTAGAGTAGCAATCTTGAATTATAAATTCGTCATAGTATAATTAACAATCTTTTTTTTCATAAAAATAACTATATAATTCACGATGAAATATCGAAATTGTTACCTTACCTTTGGCTCAGTTTCTCCATGATTGTAAATAAACAAGGGGGAAAGAAAATTCAAAACTTATTCAGTAAAATAATTTTTATTTTTTCCTTTTAAAATTCCAACCTTCTTTGCGTTTGGCTTTTCCTTAAAGGAACAGCTTTCTCAAAATTAAATTTACATTCAAACCAAATCTGTTGATTTTTGCAATGCTAAAAAATAATTATTTTTTTCTTTTTTGTTTACTTTATCGGTTCGTAAAAATACGCATTACTTAATTTATAAAGCGTATTTGCTTATTTTAAAGCATGAAATACGCGTATAGAGGCGTTATCTCGATCTCTGTCTGGGACGAAAACTCTTTCAATAGTAAAATAGGAGACAATCTAAAGATAATTAAGCAATATAAATTTCTTTTATAAAAATTGATTCCAGAATTCTTCTGGTAGAAGTTTTAAACCTTTAGATATGAGTATGTGTGTTATGAGTATGTATGTTATTAACTAGAGATGTGAGTTATTCTGGAGATGTGGGTTTTTCTTCTTATTTTTAAATATTACATGTAAGCTAGAATAATATGCCTAGTGACATTTAAAAGTATTTGTTCTTACAGCTGCAGTCATATATATATTAAATAAAATAGTTAAAAACGGTTTCAATTTAGATATATAATTATTCTATGCACAAAAAGTTCTAATACATATATATTGAAGTCAGCAGCTGCAATTTAATATTTTCATAAAGTACTTGTGCTTTTGAGAAGTTATAAAATAATTATATTTCATTTATAACAATAGAAAAAAAATCATTAATTTAAAACAATGCTCAAAGTAAATAAAAAATTAAAAATAAATAAAGATTGCTAAACCCTTTCCGAATCATAAATACTTTACTATTTATTACAGGTGTAAGAAATTCATTATTAAATAAATAACTTTCATATGCTTGTTTTCTTTAAAGAAGGGTTAAAAATTTTTTATTCTCACAGGCAGCAGTTTTATTTATTGCAATATAAAAGTATTATAAGAAAAATATCTGATGTGGGCAACACATGACTTTTTTATATAATTTAATGAATTTAAAACTTTTAGAGTAAAAAAAATAGGTATTTCTTATAGTAGATACTAATATTCCTTCCAAGATATTAAGTTTTCGACAATTAGTCGTCATTTTCATTGATTTAGCGTCATTTTTATCCATTTGGCGAGATTTTCCTAAATGTGGCAACATTTCAAAAAGTCGCCAAGTTGGCGACATTCCGCCAAATTCGTCGCCAAAATCTCGCCAAGCGTTATAGACGAAGAAATATGTTATTCTTACGGCAGACAAATGATTACTGGCGTTCAAACACAAACATATTACTCAAAGTATCTTTTTTCATGAATGGAATGAGCTAGATCCACGAGAATGATGTCACCCAATTTATCGTATGGTATTACATATGAAAAGTGAACATGTTTCTCAATCGGAAATTCTTTTTTTCATTTTATATGACTTTTTGATAATTTTTTTGAAAAATATACAATATCTCGAGAACGGTTCATGTTAGCGTTTTAAAATCTATGCCAATCGTTTTCTAATGAAAAATTACATAAGAAATGTCTATTTGCGTATCTTTATTAGCGGTTTTGATTTTTTGACGATTTTTTCAAAATTTCATTCGAAAATTCAGGGGGGTTCTGAACATTCGATTACGTATAAAAACAATAGGCTTCCAGTGTTTGCGAATTGTGATTTTTGTACCAAATTTGGTTCGAATCGGTCCATTCGTTCGTCTGTTATCGTCTCCACAGGCTCACTGACACACACACACACACACACAGACATCACTTCAAAAATGCTTGATTCGTGATCAGGGATGCTTGAAACGTGCTCTTCCGTCGAAAACTCGAATTCGAATTTTCGAACCCGTCACAAAACTTTCCTTACACATTATGTATATAAGGAAAGTAATAAAAATTGCTTATAATTTAAAAATAAAGTATTAAATTTTATATTAACGATGTTTAAAAGATGCCTGTTGACCAGGGTTGGGACTAAAAGGGGGGTGGGTATTTTTTAACTGAAATCCATGGTTTAAACAATAAAATAACTTTGTTTAGATCCATGGAGTTTTAATCAGCTAATCCTGCTGCTGATAATTCAAAGGGAAATCTGAAAGACCCTTATTTATACCCTATAGTACACAAATTAGACCAGCATAAGCCCTTAATTTACCACTTTCCTGAATGACTACTACTCTTTACTACTATTATCACTATTGACACTAAGTAATTAATAATAATAGCAAAAATAAAAATTAGTTATACAGTTTATTAAAGACATAAGAAATATATTATAAATATATGGAAATATTAAAAGCATGCTTGTAAACATTTTATAAAAATAATTTCTATATATAATATTAAATTTCTTTTGAAAAAATACCTGTTTATAATTAAATGGGTGAGTACCATAAGATAAAAGAGACAATTTGGTGGGCATTGAGTTAAGCATATACTTAGTGCTGTTTTAAGCATATATTTAGTGCTTCTTTAAGCATATATTTTGTGCTGTAAACTATTTTCCTCCAATCGAATCATTTGCAAAAATATTCCATATTTATAATATTTTCATAAATTTTACGGAATAAATTTCTGAAAGAAAAGGCTTCTACAAATATTATCTGTTGTTTTACCAGAATGTGGGAAATGTCAACCTTCTAGTTTCTGTCTATCCCTTTTCTTGAAAATAAAGCATTATTCCTTTTCCTCTTCAAAATTAGTAAACTAAATAATCAAAGACTTGTAAAGTTATCTACATTTCAACAAGCACTGTGGAAAGAATGTTACATTTCATTTTTAAATGAAGATAGAGGAAAAATTTTCCACGGAATGTTTTCCGGCCCACATCCCTACCTCAAACTAATAATAACAAAGGCATTTTAGTTCCACCTACCGCCAGCAAAAATTATAACCGCTTAAGGTGACTGTTGTTGTTGAAACCCAGACCGTCCGACCTACCAGAAAGGTGTAAGGTAACTGTTTGAACGGTCGGGAAGTGCCACCCAATTTAGACCGGAACCCAGTGGGGGAGGCATCCACAGGGACCGTACCCTCCTTCCCCTACCACCAACCTCTCGGAAGGACTTTCGAACCCACATGTTTAACGTGATCGTACTCCGCATGAACACGGCGGCAGTTTTGGCAGTGGCTGGAATCGAACCCGGGCCTACCGAGTGCAACTCCAGCGCTCTAACCAATGGGCTACCGCGCCCCCCGCTTAAGGGGACTGTGGACTTTGAAATTTTTATCATTTATTTATTGACTTAGAAACATGAAAATTTGTATAAATATTCCTCTTAACATTGCTATATAAAATACCATTAATTTTTTTTTCAATTTTGTTATAATTTTGTATTTTTTTTAATTTAATTTTTTTAACGAATATTTGAAAATGCTCCTTGCGTGCCATTTGTTCACAGTTTTGATTCATTTTACATTATGATCACTCTAAAGCACATTATGAACATATTTGGGTATTTATTTTTAAATCCCTTAGAAAGTTAATTTTTTAAAAATATTTTTCTGCATTAAAACTTAATTTTCATCATTTAATTAGGTTCTTATTCACTTTTAATGACCTTAATAAGGTCGAATTATAAAATGCATACCCAGTTTCATTAAAAAGTATGAAAGGTGTCTTCTTGCCAATTTCCATGCATCTCAAACAAAAATTATGACGCACGGAGCATGTTAAAAATGTAAAACCTTTGAAAATTCCGTTTAAAAAAATGCATTTAACCTTTTGCTTACGGGTGAAACAGCGTCCATCCCAAACGAAGAACCTCCCAAAATGACAGGTATTTGACATACCCTATTCCAAACAGTTCATACCCCCTTTGCAGGTATTGGCGTCCATGGGCAACGGCGACAGAAACATTGCACCTGCTGCAGCAGCTGCAATGTTTCTATGTCAAATACCTGCCATTTTGGGAGGTTCTTCGTTTGGGATGGACGCTGTCCCACCCGTAAGCAAAAGGTTAAATGTGTAAAATAATGTTATATATTTAAAAAAAAACCATTTTTTAGTCCATTTTTGCTCATTTCAACGTCCACCGTCCCCTTAAAAGATTATAGTGAAGACATGTTACGATTTTTGTCATTAAATGGGCTGATTCACTTCACAGTAATGCTGAGCACAATAAAATTGTTCTGTGATCCCAGATCATCACATCGTTTGCCACATTTCTTTATGAAGACAAGATACAATTTTGAAGTGAATAAAGTGTGTTGCAATGGTACTTAGCTAAAATCGAGGCGTTACAAGAAATAAGAGTATAATAGTTTTAATGTCTATATTTCGAACCTGAGAGATAAAAAAGTTAACAACATATTCTTGTTTTCTCAACTATATATACATAGAGAACCATTTATGAATGTGAAAACATAAATTAAGTAATTTAAAAATTTGGACTTTTTTTTTGTCTGTATAATTTTTGTTTTACTTTGCTTACTTTTCACTTGAAACAGCTTCTAAAATATGAAATATATAAATAAACAGTGAGGAACATAATTGTTCAGTAGGAAATTCAGTTTCTAAATCAATAATTTGTTTTTACAAAGGACATATAGTCAAACTGAAGAATTGTCAATCTGAAGAATACTGAAAAATAGCCTTTTTCAAAGTTTGTAATATTCATATCCCGAAAATTAAAAGTGAATAAAAGTGAACTATCAAGCGCAAGCGAGTTATCTGTAGTCCTTTGAAAGTCCGACAATAGTATTTAATTGTATTTTGAATCAGGTTCTTAGATGTCGATGGTTATAATGTCGATGTTTTAATGTTTTGAACTATTTTGAAACGTTGGCTCTAACTTAGATTCCTTCTTGTCAGTTATGGATGTTACTTTGGTAAACATAGGTCCATATCATTAGTTGTAATTGAGAGAAATGAGATTGAAAGCAACGAAAAAACCTATTGAGCTTTAAACAGTAACATGTAAAAACGTAAAAATACAAAATACACTAAAATTGAATATCTATCGGTTCCCAAGACAAACACCAGCCTTCTACCTCAGGACAAACAAGAAGCACTACTAGGTTATTTCAAGGACGATTTAAGTTTTTTTTCTCCTTAAATAAATGAGTGCGCTTATTTTGTATGCTCTATGTTTACGAAGTTTCATATTAACTTATATTTATTACAGCAGCTTTCTGAACGGATTTTGATTATTGAAATTTATTGCTGATTTTTTTACAAGACTCTCTCCACACAAAATTATTTCGCCTCCATCGGACTGGAGCAACCGCCAAATTTTTTACAATAAATTTATATGAATTAATCTCAAGTTCAATATAAGTATTAATTGGATTATGAAATTAAAGTTACGTTATATTTTTTAGTAAAAGAATGCAGATAGTATTACGCAATTGAGTATGTGAGCGATTTAATTGAAAACAACTTAGTCCGAAGTATTATCTTATGCAAATGTAGTTCTAAATTAAAAAATAATCAGGATTTACAGAAAAACACTTCATTCACTCCAAGAGTTTCATTTAGAATATTTTTATCTAGATTTTGGATATTTTTACTCTTATTCAACAGTCTAGACATCATTAGAAGGTCTGCCGGATCTTTAGAAAAGTGGTGATTTTTCATACGAATTTCAATTGTAGGCGTATGTGTTTTCTCAACTGGTTAAATACAGTACTGTTTAAAAGCGTACGAGTGGTAATTTGTTTTCATTTAAATATGATTTTTGCTTGTTTGACAGTATATCTTAAAAATCACATTAAGAAAGAGTTTATTACGAATGACACTACTATATTGTTTATCACTTGCTCCATACTATTGTCGTAAAAAAACGAAAAACATCTGATGTGGGCAGCACATGACTTTCCCTGCAGATCCATATACACATTCTCTTTATTTCTTCAATAAATCATTAAATTTAGTTTAATTGCACAAACTAACACCCATAATTATTTTAAATTACACTGAATTTGAACTTTTAATTCAATTTTCGATTTTATTTGGTAACTGAACTTATTTTCAAAGGTGGCGTAGCGAAAATGCGAAAAAATTGAAATATCTCGAGAACGACTGGTCTTAGAATAATTGGGTTGACTTATTATTTTCATCGTCAAAACGTATAATACAAGCATTTAATTGATATATTTGAACATATGTAGTCTTTTATTTTAGATTTTGACGATTTTTGTGAGCTGTTTCCCCAAAAATCACTATCTGTTTTTTAAATGTATCAAAATCTAAACAATTGGTGGGTAAGTCACAACTGACTTATCCACCAAATTTAGTTTTTGAGCTAGATTAGATACAAATTCTGCACAAACAGACACACAGATATATACACACAGTGTGAAACATAGTTTTTCATGTTCTACAGGTGCCAACAAGTGTAGATCCGTCAAAAACTCGAGTTCCGATTTATGACATGATTCCAATACTTTACCTATACATTACCATGTACTGCAGGCAAACAAACAAATTATTTAAGCAACATGTAATATCTTCCCCTTATGTCGGATTTACTTGAAATGTCCCTCATTGCTATACAGGGTATCCCCAAAAGATTGAAACGCGCTTTAATTCTGTACCTGTTGGAGATAAGTGGGTAATGTAAATTGCAAAAATGTTGAAAGTAAGGTAGGAAATAAGACTACGTTGATGAAATAGTCCTCCTATTAATCTTCAAAAAGTTACACTTTTTGAATTTTTATACGGCCCCCTTAGACAAATTTGGTCAATCAGGAATTTTTATTTTTAATGCAACAAGATTGTTAAAAACAACCTGCATATCTGTATCTTTAAAATTGAACGAGTTATATTTAATTGAAAATTGAACATTGTGAATGGGCACCGTATATCAAATTAGAAATGTAAATATGTGACATATCACAAAAAAGATAAAACTGGATGATAATACATAGGATACCCAACCGCGTAGTGAGTAACACTGCTTTATATGACCTCTGTCTGTGTAATGCTTTATTTAGATGCATTTGTGATAACAAATTTTGACACATATTAACGTATTTTTGATCTAAACAATTTTCATCGTCAATTTGTTTATGATCCCCATTTTCACTGATGAAACATCCTTTAACATGGTACGGAAAAGTGGCATAAGTCAGATTTTTCTTTTATCATAATTCAGTTGATTTTAAAGATACAGATATGTGGGGTTTTTTGATGATCTTGTTGCATTAAAAATAAAAATTGTCTGATTGATAAAATTTGTCTAAGGGGGTTGTATAAAAATTTAAAAGTGTAACTTTTTAAAAATTAATGGGAGGACTATTTCATTAACGTAGTCTTATTTCCTACCTTACTTTCAACATTTTTTCAATTTACAGCGCCCACTTATCTGCAACAGGTAAAGAATTGAAGCGCGTTTCAATCTTTTTGGAACACCCTATATAGACTCACGATCCATGGACACAAAATAATATAAGCGATGACGTACCTAAATTTATAAATAATATATAATTCGAAAGATAATAATATTAAATTTCAATTAAATTATGAAGCAGATATATGAAAGGAGGGCTGTCTCACCAATTTCATTTTTACACACAGTCGCCTTCCCTCTGCTCACCAAAACCCTTACGTTGTTCTGTTCTTTAATGGAGGAAATGACTCTTTAAAGCTAAAAAAATCTGATGTGGGCACCATATGGCTTTCCCTGTAGACTCATATTCACGTTCTCTTTATTACTTCAATAATTCATTAAATTGAGTTTAATTGCACGAAATAACACCCATAATAATTTTAAACTACACTAAATTGGCAATTTTAATTCAATTTTCGTTCTTATTTGGTAACTGGACTTATTTTCAAAGGCGGCGTAGTGAAAATGCGAAAAAAATAAAATATCTCGAGAACGGATATTACTGGCGTAATGGGGTTGGTCTTATTCTTTTCATCTTCAAAAATTAAGTATAAAATAAGCATTCAATTGATATATATGAACAAATCAGTCTTATATTTTAGATATTGATGATTTTTGCGTGCCATTTCGCAGAAAAAAGGCAAGTTATTTTTTTCCGAATCTTACCAAAATCTAATCAGCAACAGGGTCGTCCACAAGGGACTTACCTTCCAAATGTTATGAAATTCGGACAAATAGATTTCAGTTAGAGTGGATACATAATTCGCACAGACATACAGACACACACACAGAGAGACGTAGAAACGCACACAGCTAAAAATGTTTTTTTCGTATTCTAGTGGTATCAAAATGTGTAGATCCGTCAAAAACTCGAGTTGCGATTTTCGGCATGATTCCAATACTTCCCCTATACATTACCATGTATTGCAGGGAAAGTAAAAAATCATTTTTACTTTCTCCTACTATATAATAATACAGTATAGAGAGAGTATTTGCTTTCACGAAAATTTTTGATTCCAATATCCCATGTTTTAGGACCTCTTGATCGCGTTTGGACTATGTTTAAAATGGTGTCCGTCTGTCTGTCATTTGTCTGTAGTCTTGTGCACATGATAGCTATTTCTTGTATACAGGATATCTGCAAAAAATATTAATGGGTTTTCACGAAACTTTTTATCCGGGTTTTTTTATCGAAAAATATAGAACTAGATAGAATTTTTTGAAATTCAAGCGATTCGAAACTATAATTTCATAACATTGCAGCATAAGACAAAATTAGGCATAAAAGGGGTTATTTATGGTTCAATGATCACGAAACTTAACAATTTCAATCATTGTAGTGGAAAATAGCCGTACTAAAATTTTTGTGTTTGTAACGTTATTCTTCCAGTTAAAAGTTAACTTCTTTTCAAAAATTTTATAGTATTTCTTTAAAAATATTTTCTGAAAGATAAAATGCTGACTTCTCGCATGATATTGTAACGCACGCTTCTGTGCGTGGTTGGTCTTTTCGTGCTTACCGTACATATCTACGTGTAGCTCTTATTAAAATGTGCGCTACTAGATCGGATGCTGGAAAGGGTGTACCAGGAATTCGTACGCACGCACTTCCGGGAATTCCGTGACGTCGGTCGAATAGGTAGGGCAATTTGAGACCATCATCTGAAATCGATTGCTGGATTGTTATATCTTGCAATTAAAAACAATGCTTCAATCATGAATAGAGATTAATGAAAATATTTGCAATTATGCAATATATTATTTTCTATATTATATTTTTGTATTATTATACAACGCTATAAAATCCACGTCCACGTATATTATGTTATATAGAGGGTATTTCAAAGCATTGTCCGAGATATTTATTGCACGATTGGTCGCTGACCCACTGTTCGAATTTAAGAAATAGTTCTTACAAATTAAGACAGTTTTGTTAGTGTGACACGTTCTAATAAAGAAGTATAGAATTTAACTTTTTATACGGGTCCTCTATAATGGAATTTGTAATTATCAAATTGGTCCATACTCCTTTAAACAACTATTGAAACAAAATTCCCACATTTCTCTAATATGCAAAATTAGCTGTGAAAATTCGTGAAAGATGTAGGACTCAAACCAGGGTAGCCCGATGGAAATAAAGGATGAAAACATAGCTTTCAGGGGTCGTGCAAAAAACGAATTTCGTTAGTTTAAATTTCCATTCTAAAATTACATGGGCTTACTTCTCTTTAGCAAGAGTTTATATGTAGTCCCCAATTGTCAGTGGAAGTCTTTAATGCATCATATCTCGGAAAATTTTAGTCGTATGACAATAGACGATTTTTTTCAGACTAATTCAGCAATATTAAATATTTTTATATTTGAAAATTGCTTTTAAGGGGTTGGTATAAAAAGTTACATTTTGTAATATTTTGCTAAAAGATGTCAGATGATTGAAATTTGCACAAGGTGATAGTCTACCGCAATTAAAACATTTTTACTTTCCCTGCAAACATGGTAATGTATAGGGAAAGTATTGGAATCATGACGAAAATCGCAACTCGAGTTTTTAACAGATCTACACGTTTCGAGACCTCTAGAATACGGAAAAATTATATTTAGCGTGACGTCTCTGTATGTGTCTGTCTGTGTGTCTGTCTGTGTGTCTGTGCAATGTATGTATCCTCTCTAACTCAAAAACTAATGGATCGAAATTTATGAAATTTGTAGGTAAGTCACTTGGATGTGACCCTGGTGCTGATTAGTTTTTGGTACGATTCGTAAAACAGAATCCGTCTTTTTTTAGAAATGGCCTGCAAAAATTGTATCCAATCTAGCTCAAAGACTAATGGGCCGAATGTCAAAAAATTCGGTAGATAAGTCACTTGTGGGTTACCCTGGTGCTGATTAGATTTGGTAGGATTCGGAAAAAAAATAACCTGCCTCTTTTTACAAAATGGCCTGCAAAAACTGGCAAATTCTAAAATAAAAAACTATATATGCTGAAATATATCCATTAAATGCTTGTTTTATACGTAATTTTTAACGAAGAATATAAAAAGACCAACCCCAATACACTAGGATTAGCCGTTTTTGAGATATTTTAGTTCTTTCGTATTTTTTCTACGGCACCTTTGAAAATATGTCTAGTTAGCGAACGAGAACGAAAATTGAATTAAAAGTGAATTAAATTTAATTAAAATAAAGAGAAGGTGAATACAAGTCTGCAGGGAAAGTCATGTGCTGCCCACATGAGATTTTTTAAATTGGAATCAGGGATTTTCTACCAATCGTTCAAGATATATTTAATCGTGCAATCTTTTTAAAATAGCCTATATAAAAGTGTCTTGTAAAATACTGTAACAACGGATTCTCTCAAAACGTGTGTGTACTCTTAATATATGAAAATGTGTGCGAATTTTTGGAAAACTAATGCTTTTAATAAGCGTAAAAAGGAACAAATATACATCTAATAACATTATAGCTAATTTACATTATAGCTATCTTCATCTAATAACATTATAGTTCACAAAACAACTGTTAGGTGTAATAAAACAGCAATTGAATGTGTAACTAATTCGCAACAACTTATTCTGCTGTCAAGAGAATGACGTATTTCACAATTTACTTTGACTTGAATATAACTTTGACTCCACGAAAACTCCCTTATATACATTCCATAGAAATCTCTAGAAAAGTGACGAATCTTGGAAAGTAATGGAGATATCCAGAATATACCTGCAATTCATCAGACTCACCAAAATTCGCCAAGTTGGCACGAGAAATGTCGCCATCGCTAATCAACTCGGACCTTCAAATAAATGAATAGCTACCTGTAAATGATCTTTCTCCTTATTGACGGAAGGTATGCCTCAAAATGCATTTAACGAATTCGTAACAACAATTATTGCTACGAATACGCAAAAAAAAGGCTTTTATTTCATAAAGAAAACAACCTTTACAGACAGCCATTCCTATTATGTGAAAGAGGGATGCTATAAGTTTCGGGGCATGAGTGCCAGATTAACAATTTATAGCCAATTTGGCGCTTTTTGGCGAGTTTTCGGATATGCTAGAACTTCTTTACCGAATATTCTTGGAGATACGAGCTTTTTCTGAAAATATCTACGGAGAGTAAATAAAAGAAGGCAACGCTCAGTCAGAGAACAGTTAACGCGATATGGACTTTATTCAATTGTGAGATACGTCAGAGTTTTGAGCACAGCATACCGCTATTTTGTTAATTAGTTGAGCATTTAATTGTTTTAATGTGTATGTAAGCTGTTTATTGATCTTGCAAAATATTCGTTATATATTATTCTTGCTTACGCTTAGTAATTTTAAATAAAATTGTTAATTATCTAGAAATTTGGACTCATTCTTGTATATTGAGACTGCACCTACAATTCCAGAAAATACTTTGTAACAGTAAATTATTTTATATGGATAACATTTTTGTTACAGTATCTTTAAAGCAAGGATTATGCACCCCCTCTTAATAAACATTGTAGAAGCAGACAATAACTATTAACACTTTAAAAGTTCCACCTGAAGAATTCTGTGATATCTTTCTTTAAAGTATTTTCTGTTCTTGGCTATCCCGTTTCAAAATCCCCGTTGTAGAATTGTAAAAACTGTGAAACCCGTCCAGGTAAATCAAGTCAGCACTATCTTCTCTAAGAAAACAACGTTTAGTATAATACTTTAAAGACATGTGATTTCGCTTTTTTCAATGCATTTTAAATTTTCTGTGATTAATTATTTATTAAAAGATCATAAGATTTTCCCCTTGAGCGGACTTTGTAAATTACTTCTGTAAAGCTTAATTATTTTGCATCGCCACGTTTAACGGTTACCGCGTTTTTACTAAAACTGAAAGAACAGAAACAAAAAAATCGCAGTACTTAGGGAGTAAAAATAAAATGCAAATTCAAGTAGTTAAATGCATTTTTATTCGCATTTGCTTCAAGTAAGCATAAAAAGAACCCATACATGATTTCTCAATGGTTAAACTATCTGCTTTGCGCCGCAATAAATTTAAGTAGTTAACATTCAAAAGATTATGCGAGATATTTAATTGTAAATAGAAGACTAAGTAATGAAAAATATATGCGGTGGTCAGCCACATGACTTTATAACAGTTTTAAACTAATATTTTCTTCATTTTTTATATACATTATTCTAGGTTTACTACATAAAATAACATATAAAATATATACTTATTATAAAGTATAGCAAATGTGTATGTTTATAACATTTTATTGTTCATGTAGTACTTTAGCACACTTTAAATAGGCTCTAACTTAATAAAATTCCTAAAAACTGAAATATCTCTTGATATTAGTGTAATGGGATTGATTTTAATCGTTTTGTTATAAAAACATTATGTATAAAACACGTATTTAACTAATATATTTAAGCATACTTATTTCGCGTTTTGGTTTTTGTCGATTTTATTTTAATTTTAAAAAAGGATAGTTCTTTTCCAGAGTTATACAGAAATCCAATCAATCATATTGTAACGCATGTACATGGATTACTTAACTACCAAACTTCAAGAAATTTCGATGAATCGACTTTGAGTTAGGGTGGAGGCATTGCACATACACACTAAAACATTTTTTCCGCATTCTAGACTGCTAAAGACCGATAAACCTGTCGATAACCCGAATTTTAATTTTTGACAATCGAAAACTCTATTTTCAATTTTTGGCCATTTTCCAACACATTCCCTATACGCTACTACGTATAGTTCAAATTGTAAATGATCATGCGATCTCGGGGGTTTTCTAACACAAATTTAGATCCACATGCTACCGAGTGCCACTAGTATGTACTAATACACCACTAGAGTGCCACTAGAGTGTACTAACACCACTGAGTGCCACTAGAATGTACCAAGAAATGGAAAAAGTATGGTTTTCTTCCTGTAGGTGGCACTGTACCCTCAAAAATGTGTTAGGAATGTCGTCTGTTACTTTTTACGTCAGACTATTATTGTAGACCTGCTTTTTGAATAATCAATTCATTGTGCGAACATGGAGGTTTCCCAGAATGAAATAATATATATTTTACATCAATATTTATCTTATGTGGATGTCAATAAGGGGTTTCAGTAGAGTTCAATGAAATGTCTCAAAAGAATTCACTCAAGAGTTTTAACAAAGCAGTCTTCTACTTCCGTTTATCGTGAGTTAAAATTTACCTTTTCTTATTTTGTCTGCAACAAATCTATTTTCTTAAAAACTCTTTACTAACTTTATAATTTTTTAATTGTTAGATGTTTTAGGGTATGGGTATTTCTTCAGAAATTCTTGGATGACTCTCATAAGAATGGCTAGAGAAAAATTGCTCTAGAATAAAAACTATTTAACTCTGGGAAAAAGCCATGTTTGTCAGGCCACGTTCAAAAAAGATGTCTGAAATTATTGTCTGGTGTATTAAACAGCAGGCGATATTATATCAGCAGATGATATTTCAGATGCATTTTTGAAGATATGTTAGTGCCATCTAACTGGAAAATCTACTATACCAATTTCTCGTTACAGTATATAATTTTAAATTTTAATGTGCGCTATTTTTGAATTCTTCCGTACCATTCGAATCATAGCGTTGTAACTCGACGTAAAAACGATTAAACAGACATGAGAAAGTGGCATAGTATTGTTAGGGCAGAATGATCTATGTGTCATCATTTCCCTCATTTACCCTAAAATAGGATTTTCCTCTGAACTAACAGCTTATTAGATTTGCAAGTTGGAATGACCAATCCCAGCTCTGGCTAGACAAAGTTGCGGATTCTATTTGGAATAAAATAAAGTTTTCGGTAGATTGGTTTCCGAGATTGAGTCCCAACATGTCTATGTGTGTGCCGCGGAAGGTTTTGGCAAAGCATACTTGGATTAGATATCCAAACCTGTGTTGTTGGTGGTGGTTGTACGGAGAACAACAAATATTCCTAGTTCGTTTGTATCCTATACGTCTCCCTTGCAGGCAATTTTATAGTGGAATTTACGTGGGTTGATATAGAATGAAAGATTAGGGCAGTATTACTTGCGGGTGATAATGTATTTACTGTTGTTGTTGTTGAAACCCAGACCGTCCGACCTACCAGAAAGGTGTTGTTGTTGAGACCCAGACCGTCCGACCTACCAGAAAGGTGTAAGGTAACTGTTTGGACGGCCGGGAAGTGCCACCCAATTTAGACCGGAACCCAGTGGGGGAGGCATCCACAGGGACCGTACCCTCCTTCCCCTACCACCAACCTCTCGGAAGGACTTACGGACCCACATGTTTAACGTGATCGTACTCCGCATGAACACGGCGGCAGTTCTGGCAGCGGCGAGAATCGCGCGCTAACCACTGGGCTGCCGCGCCCGAAAAGAGCCAACAACACGCGGTGTTCCCAGGTGGTTACCAGAAAGGTGTAAGGTAACTGTTTGGACGGTCGGGAAGTGCCACCCAATTTAGACTAGAACCCAGTGGGGGAATGTATTTACTGTGTAAATGCTGTTATTTGTCTAATCCCACAAGCCATACTCGTTAAATTTATTCAGTCCGGCAAAAAGCCTTGCATTTAAATTGAATAAATATGCAATTTGCTTGATGTTATATATGTATCTGTGTATAATTCCTTGAGTTGTGACTGTTTACTTTTCAGTAAGACGAAATTGAGGCTTAAGTCACTTTTATGTCTAGAATTAGATACCTTTAGCTGGGACTCTACATCATCTTTGATTCTACAAATAATGAATCGCTTATTTTTTATTTTTATTAATTCATTCAAAAACAACTGATTAAACTTCAATAGGAACTGCGAAGGACTGAAATAACAGATAATTAAATTTTTGAGAAACACAATGCAATTTAATACAACCAAAAATGTAGGCAGTTTTATGTTTTTTAGGAAAAAAAAATTAAGAATAAGAAATATGACAGTAATTAGCGATATAATTAGACGACGGCATTTTAATTGAAAGACACATAACATTTTATTTATTTTTTTATATCTCAAAACAAATGTAAAAAAATTGGAATTACCAAAGCAAACTCAATTAGAGATTTTATTCAAGAATAATGTAGTTTTGAGCTTATTGTAAGTACATTATTAAAAATTAAATTAAGTGAACGTGACAGATTAGAAATTGCATTTTAATTCGATATTTTTGAAGTACTTACGTATAGAGAAATTATTTGCTAATGATTTCCACTGCTTAAAAGTTTATTTAATTATTACATTTGGTATCATGTGAAATAAGACATTGGTAATACTCGAATTTTATTTTTAATTTTTTGTAAATTAAGATCAATACAAATTAGTCTTGAAAAATGATAAAAATGCTGAGTAGAATAAAGAAAAATAGTTTTTCTATGTAGCGTGATGATTGTTTTCCTTTTTCATGAATTAAGAAAAAAATCATTCTCAAAATATCTAAAAAACTCATGGCCCGAGTCAATATCACGAGAATAATTAATGTTATTGCTTATTTTTTTGTGCAAATGTATAAGAAATGCCTATGGTGCTACACGACTAAACAATTTTAAAGGGGGTGACACTTGATTTGAGAGGACGGGTAAGGGAATATCTCGCTGTTAAAAAATTTATCGCATAATATTACATATGACAAGTGAACATATTTTACAATAGTTGATATTTTTTTTTATTTTATGTGACATTTTGACAAATTTATTTGAGAAATGATCACGAAAACGTTTCATGCAAGAATTCTAAAGTTTGTGTCAATCGTTTTTAAATGATAAATTACATAATAATTAATTATTTGCGTAACTTTATTAAATGTTTTGATTCTTTTACGATTTTTTTTCAAAATGTGGAATGAGGGTGGAGAGTCTGAACATTCGATTGCGTTTATAAACAATAGGCTTCCAATATTCATGGATTGAAATTTTTGTACCAAATTTTGTTCGAATTGCTTCATTCGATCATGAGATAGCGTCCCCACAGATCCACTGACACACACACATATATATATACATATATACACACACACATTTATATATATGTATATATATATATATATATATATATATATATATATATATATATATATATATACATACACACATACATCACTTCAAAAGTATTTGGTGCGTGTTCAGATATGCTTGAAATGTGCTTTCCCGTCGAAAACTCAAAATCAAATTTTCGACCTCGTCACAATACTTTCCGAATACATTATACTATATTATAAAGAAAGTAATATCTAAATGTTACCTTAAATCTATTTTATGTAATCTTTCTGTTTATTTTGCAATTGAAATATTAAAGAAATCAAAGTATGAAAAATATTTTTTATCAACTTTTATGCCACATTATTGCTTTTGGCGGAAGAATAAATCTCGTGACTTCTAATCCACCAAGGGTTAGGTTTTCGTCAAGTATAATTAGGGATGCCCAAGAAGTGTCAATCGTCGAAATTCGGGAGAGTCGATATTTGTCGCACTTTTCTAATGACTTTCCTTGCCTGTATTTCGTAGTTCGTCTTTAAAATCATCTCGTCATCAAATCACATGAAATAGGGTATGGCAATTCACAGATTTAATTTGTTAATTCAGCAAAGAAGGCGTCGAAGATAAAAAAAACTGATGTGGGCAGCATATGACTTTCATTATTAATGCAATGAATTTGCTACTTTTACAGTAAAAAAAAATAGATTATTTTTATAGTAGTTATTTATATTCTTTCCAAGATATTAAATTTTCGTCAATGCGTCGTCATTTTCCATGTCGTCATCATCAATGAGTCGTCATTGATTTAGCGTCATTTTAATCTATTTGGCGAGTTTTCCGTCAATTTAGCAACCTTTAAAAAAGTCGCCAAGTTGGCGACATTCCACTAAATTTGTCGCAAAAATCTCGCCAAGCGTTATGGACGAAGAAATAAATTATTCTTACAGCAGATAAATGACTATTGGCGTTCAAATACAAAAGTATTACTCAAATTATCATTTTTCATGAATGGAACGAGCCAAATCCACGAGAATGATGTCACCCAATTTATCGCATGGTATTGCATATGAAAAGTGAACATTTTTCTTAATAGGATTTTTTTTTATCTGACTTTTTGATATTTTTTCTTTAAAATGTGCAATATCTCGAGAACGATTCATGTTAACGTTCTAAAATTTATGTCAACCGTTTTCTAATGAAAAATTACATAAGAAATGTCTATTTGCGTTACTTTATGAAAGGTTTTGATTGTTTTGACGATTTTTTCAAAATTTTATTCGAAAATTTAGGGGAGTTCTGAACATTCGATTGTGTATAAAAACAATAGGCTTAGAGTGTTTACGGATTGTGATTTTTATTTTAAATTTAGTTCTAATCGGTCCATTCGTTCGTCAGTTATCTTCTCCACAGACTCATTGACACACACACACACACACAGACATCACTTCAAAAATGTTTGATTCGTGATCAGGGATGCTAGAAACGTGCTCTCCCGTCGAAATCTCGAATTCGAATTTTCGACACCGTCACAATACTTTACATTATTGTATATAAGGAAAGTAAAAATTTATAAGATACTATAATGGTCTTACCCGAACCTGTTAAAGAAAGGGGAATTAACACTCTTAAGCTGCAACTTTTTTAATACGTGTGATTTTGTTTAACAGTATATGGGGGCCCAGCATCGAAAATTTTTATTTCCATTGGCGGTTGTCTTAGGTAGGTTCTGTCCCCTGGTGCACTTTCAGCTTTTTATATCCTCATTGACGGCTTCGGGAAAGATATGAGAGAGTAGCCCCTCCCCATATTCTGTCGAATTCCGGGAAAAAATCAAAAATCCAGCTCCGTTACTTTCGGTGCAGTAGTCGATACCATGTGTGCAAAGAATCAGTTCTCGAATTCACAGAATAGCTGCTTAAATGTTTGGTGGACTTTGTGCGCATGCGTGGCAAATAGTTTCGCGCTACTACACATGCGTCGAAATTTAAGGATTCGGATTGAAACGAAATGGTAAATGATTTTGGTTCAAAACAGATGATTTGAAAATTAAGCAAAGTTATCTTTATCTGTACTACATCGGGAGTTTATTTAATATGCGGGCAACGGCGGGAAATTCATTCCAGTTTTACATAATTTCATGCACCCCGTTACATGCTTAATATCTAGTTAATCATAACAAAATACGACCAAAACAATTCAAATATGGGTATAGCATAATATTATATTGCAATTGAGGAAAATGCTTTTAATCATTCCATTTAATTAAAATCCCTCTAGGATAATTCACAGGCACATAAACGCAACATCACACATTAATGTATTTGTCTTTCAAAAAAAAAAAAAAAAAAATGAAACTTATCGTTCAAATTATTTTTTTTTTGTTCTAATTTACCGGTCTGGTGACAAATAAAAGAGCGTTCAAAGAATTTTTCGCTTTGTCTCGATTTCTTTGATATGCTAATGAGAAAAAAATAAAGCGCCCATGGTTTCAAAAAGCTTCAAATGCAAAATGAAACGATTCTATATTTTGAAAGTTTTTATTGCTTCGTAAAAATGGAGAAAAAGGATTAAAATGCTATTTGAAACTAATAGCTCGGTAAGGTTTATTTTAGATAAAGACGATTTCAAAACGAATGTAAAATGCATAAGAAAAAACCTAGATTTATTTCCGCCCCTGTATTCGATATGAATATGGGACTTAAGTAATACATTCTAAGGAATTGCAGGTATGTTTTCAGAATATAAGAAAGAGTGGGAATTTTCGAATAATTAACTTTTTCTCTCCTTATATATATAGTATAATGCATAAGGAAAGTATTTTGAAAATTCGAATTCGAGTTTTCGACGGGAGAGCACGTTTTAAGCATCCCTGGACACGAAACAAACGTTTCTGAGGTGATATGAGTGTGTGTGTGTGTGTGTGTGTGTGTGTGCGTGTGTATGTGTGTGTGTGAATGTGTGTGTGTGTGTGTGTACGCGTGTGAAAGTATGTGTGTGTGTGTGTGCGTGTGAAAGTATGTGTGTATGTGTGTGTGTCAGTGAGTCTGTGGATACGATATCTCACGGACCACAGGAGCAATTCGAACGATATTTGGTACAAAAATTGCAATCTGTGAATATTGGAAGACTATTGTTTTTAAACGCAATCCATGTTCAGACACTCCAAAAATTTTCGAGCAAAATTTTGCAAAAATAATCAAAAAATCAAAACTTTTAGAAAAGTTACGCAAATAAAGAAAATCATAACTATTGTGAAATATGTTCACTTTTCATCTATATAAATAAAATTGAAAATATGTCTGTCTGTCTGTCTGTTTGTCCCATCATCACTGGAGAACGGCTGAACCGAATTTGATGAAATTTTTTGGGTAGCCTGGAAATATCCCCATTTAAAATTTAGTCTATGATTTGAGTTTCCACGACCAGTGGTTCTCGAGATATTAGTAAAAAACGAAACCTTCGTTTGTCTCATCATCACGAGAGAACGGTTGAACTGAATTTAATGAAATTTTGTGGGTAGCCTTGAAATAGCCCCCCCCCATAAATTTAGTCTAAATTTCGGGTTTCTAAGGCCAGGGGTTGTTGAGATATTAATGGAAAACGGAACATTTTCCTAGGACTTCTATTCTCTAACTCCGTGGTTTATCCAAACGGAAAGGATGAAAATCGTTTGTTTAAAACGTCAACGTGAATTAAAACTTTATTTCTGTGTTTGATGGAGGATTTTTGCGCAAATTAGTCACTATCTGAAAGCATGAATTGTTTGAAACATGAATTTAAATGGAAAATCTATCTCCATGGTTTATTATTCACAAGCATTTACTCAACGACGAAAAGTATGAAGAAATCAAAATGATTATTTAATTTCTCATTTTATGAGGAATAATCTATATATCATGTTGCTCAGCAAAGCAATTAAATTAAATGTGCTTGTTGATATTTATTATTTTTTTTCTATTTCCACAATAAATATATGGAGGTAAAAATATATTTTATAAATAAACGGTTTGATATTTCTTTTAATTATATTAATTGCGGATAGCGTACATCACTTTCATTATTTTGGAAAAGAGTTTTCAAGCTTATATATTGTGTTTAGCTAATAAACTCACATATTGTGTTTACCCAATAAATTCATTTAGCCGATTGTTGAAACAGAAAAAGAGTAGAAAGGGTATATCTTCTAATACAATTTTAGTGTTTTCATTTAGTACATACAAACGTGATCAGGATATTTTATTCTTCAGATCTCCAAATTCAGAGCTACGAATTTCGCGCAATATCGCGAACTTGGTAACTTTTCTCAAACTTTGTCAAATTGACGGAAATGTCCTTGCTGCCGCACACTCCCTCACCTGATGAGAAGGCCCCGGTCTAATTTCTTCGAGGAGGGGGGCCGCTGAGAAAATCTCCGCGTGTCCCCCCGAAATGCAGTTGAGGGGCTGAAGGCCGGGAGACGTGGCGTGTTCCTATAATCCAGCGACCCGGAGACTTGAACCTGAGGTAGCAGTAGATGGTAGGTTCTGTCCTCCACACCCAAACACGGAGATGGGGAATTATTAGCAGGGGGGTATATTTCAGTGGCAGAGCATTCAACTGCATTTCGGGGGGACACGCGGAGGTTTTCTCAGCGACCCTCCTCCTCGCCGAAATTAGACCGGTGCCTTCATCAGGTGAAGGAGTGTTCGGCAGCAAAGACATCTGATCAAATATGCTTGGAACCTGTATCCGAATTATAAGAACGGAGGAGAAGCTAGCTTTTGCTCAGTGATTATAATGTCGATCTTGTAAGCACTGGGTCCCGAGTAATTGCAAATTTTTAATTGACATTGGTACCGACATTTCAATTATTCCAAAACCGCTAAATAAAAAACTTCAACCATCTTCTCTCGAACTTTTCGCGGCAAATAACTCGAAAATCCAAACTTTCGGAACAAAATTAGTAGATGTAGATTTAGGTCTAAGACGCACATTTCGCTGGGAATTTGTCATCGCATCTGTATATCCCAAGCCATTATCGGGGCAGATTTTTTTAAAGAATTTGGGCTTCTAGTAGATCTAAAACAAAAGAAACTGATAGATTCCATTACAAAGTTGCACATTCCAGGCAAATTATCGAAAGGTAGTGTTTCTGAAATCAAATTGATTTCAGGCGACAAGGCGTTTCCACCAAATTCTCCGACAATACCCAGATATTGCTAACCCAACTCCTAAATTCAAAAATGTAAAACATAAGACGGTACATTATATAGAAACTTCAGGACCACCGGTTTATGCGCGACCCAGACGATTACATCCGAAGCTGTACGTATCTACAAAGAAGGGATTTGAATTTATGCTAGAGCGCGGGATCTGCCGGCCGTCTAAATCAAATTGGTCGTCCCAGCTCCACTTAGTGCCTAACGGTTCCGGCGAAATTCGCTGCGTAGGAGATTATCGGCGTTTGAATCAGGTGTCATTGCCTGACCGTTACCTGTTAAGGAACATTTTAGATTTTTCGAACGCTCTCAATGGCAAGCGAGTATTTTCTAAACTAGATATTTTTCGCGCATATCATGTCCAGGTCCCCATTGTGGCGATTGGGAGTCGCCGGGCCCGAACCAGGGACCCTGTGCTTCGTAGACCGACATTATAATCACTGAGCAAAAGCTATCTTCCCCTCTGTTCTTATAATTCGGGTAAGGTTCCAAGCATCTTTGATCAGATGTCTTTGCTGCCGCAGATTCATAAGAAGGGGAAAATAAAATATGGAGGGCGGCCATGGTAATTATTTGTCGGGACCACAATTTTTACGGGCGGACCTGCGAGGAACAAGATACAGCTAATAACATTCTGTCTATCTTACAAAGTCCTAAAACAACAGTCAGGTACAATAAAGACAGCAATTTAATGCTCAAATATTTCACTTTTATCACTTCACTCGCATATATACTTCATTCGCAATTCACTTTTATCGCATCACGTCAACCACTACTAACTGAACGGGAGGAAGTCCGTGCAAACTTTCAGTGGAAATCTCTAGAACATGTTCGCACTTTAGAAAGTTTTTAACCAATTCAGAAAATTCGAGTACTTACCAAAAGTAGCCAAAAGCCTCCAAGTTGGGGATATTTGGACAAGTTGTCGCCCAGGGCAAGCAATCCGATCTTCAAATAATTACAATGGTTGCCAGTAAATCTATTTTCTTCTTGGGTAAAGGCAAAATGCAGGGAAAAAATTTCAAATATTCGCAACAGTAAATATTTTGAAACGCAACCATATTTCATCCAAATAATATTTATCGTTTTTTAAATAGTCCAGGGAATAGAGACACATTACCTTGCAAAATGTAAAGTAGTGATAATATTTTAATATGTTATATATGTCGGTCCCGTGGTTCAGAATTCATGTTTTCGACCTCCCCCACCCTTGTGAGTTCGCTGTGGCGACACAAGTAATGATCAAAGTTTAAAAAAATTTCATAAAAATACTACTTTTTTAAGTTTTGTCGAGTTTTTTTATTATATCTCCAAAACGGTACATCGTGGAGAAAAATGTCTTGAATAAAAGTTGTAAGACATTAAATTTTCTATAAGTTTAATAACAAAAAAAAATATTGTCTGGAATTAATAACAAAGGAGCTAGGCTGCTCCGAAGGGTTATAAAGTGAGTATTTAAGATTATATGATAATAAAAAGTTTCATTCTGCAAAGCATGAAAAATATATTATAGTATTATAAAATAATAATAAGAAATTTTATAATTATGTATATTTGGTAGTAACAATAAAACCTTCAATTTAGAAAACTCCCATTTTTCGACGTTCCGTTTTGTGTGGCCTCGAAGACTCAGCAAGTTCCTCCTTGACTTCTTCAATCAACAATTCAGTTGAATTGTCTTTTTTGTTGTCATTAATTATGATGTCCGCTTTATTGTCACAGATTTATCCACAACTGTTTTTACAAATTATGGAGCACTTCAGACCGGCCTTTTTACAACTGCAGGCCTTAGTGCATCCTTTCCTGCACTGACAGGAAATGTAGGGCAGGATTGACTGAGGAGCTGGATCTCTGGTAGTTTTAATAGTAGTCCTTTACTGTCCTTCCTCCATCCCCAGTGCAGAGGGTTTTTCAGTTGGCTCATGCATGGCTCAACTTAGTGATAGGTGCGAAAGACATGGTACATAGCTGCATCCTGTGTCGGTGGAAACGGACGCTGCACCCTGTGTCAGTAGTTTGAAATATTAAACTTGCTGCCAGTAGCACATTTGGAGAATAGCTGATTGCGCAAAGCATCTAATGCTGTTACCCTGTCACCACCATACAGAGCTCTCCTGATTCAGAAATGGTTGAAACACTGGCGATATCTGACCTTACAAAAATCTCTAAAGATTCTTGCAAGTTCATGAAATGCTGGTTTGTTCTGAAACAAAGTGTAGAACGTGCTTTTGTCAAATCCAAACAGGGACGACGTGGTGTCGCACCCACTCAAAACGTGAAGAAGGAGTAGATTTTCTGGCGCTGATTAGTTGCAGGATGATGTGGAAAATAACTTTTCAGGAACACCACCTCTTCCAGGTTTTCAGAAGTAAATGGGGAGATCTTAAGCCAAACATGTCAAGCGAACTACAAATCCATGTCCTCCCCGATATCTCCACCGCATCACAGTCTGTAGCGAGGGATATAGCAGATGTTACAATAAGCACATCAGCGTCTTCCACTGCCTGTTTCACAGTTACATTGTCTTAAATGAGCGTTTCCTTAAGGAGTGCAATAATGCGAAGTTTGTTATTTTCGTTTTGTAGGAATTTTTTCCGCGGCACTTGAGCGATTGTCGACCCATCGAAAATGACATTACTTGAAGCATTCACATGACACCCTCTGTACCTTTCAGCACTCTTAGTACCTCTCACCGCAGGATCAAGAGGATAGCCATCAAGAATGATCACAACGTTTGCTCCATAATGATCACGAACGAATTTGACGTATCTTTTACAAATTTCATGGAAACTGTCAGTTCTATTCCCTATAACCTTGTGGAGAAGGAACTCACCATCTACCACGGCAGTTCGATTGGGCGGAAGTTTGGTTGTGTTTGGTAATGATGAAAATGCTGAATATAGAGTTGATTGTGTACCCTTAAGCATCCCGTCTTCTGAAAAAATGGACATTGGGTAAGGATCCAGTTCATATTTGAAAAATTATTCCAAATCTTCCGGTGTCTGCTTGGCAATGCAAATTCTCTGAAGAAGTGTCAGAGAGTCAATTGCCAATTTATTATCCCCTACTTTCAAAAAGTCGACATCAGATGCTAATGTCACCACCTGCTTGTTGCTCTTTTTCAGTTTCAAAGATCCAAAAGTGTCACCAATGGTACTGGAAACTTCTGCTATCCCAAACTCTTGCGATAATTGGCAATTCACTGTTTCGCTGCCTACGACACCAGAACTTATTTACACAACCGCATCAATCACTGGAAAAGGAGGATGTGGCGAAAACCAATTTTTCATCTTGCAGACATATTTGTCGTCTCTTTCCATGCGGGTTCGCCTCGTATCAATGTGTTGTTCAGTTGTAGCTGAACTCGTGTTTATTTTTCCACTTCGCAAATATTCTGAAGGGCTACCATACCCAATGTCCATCTCATAAGTACGCTTTCAGACATTCTTCGTCCATGAGTCAGTCCACCAATACTTTTCATATTTTTAATCAACGTTTGCTCAGTGGTCATGTCCGACCATATACCTGAGCAAAACTTATCTGATCTCCTAATGGTAAAGTGGCCTTTTGCTGTGAATCGGATATACTCTTCAGGGTCCATCCTTTCCTGCAATTTGCGCATATCTTGGAGATGAAGGTGAGTGCATTTAGCGTAAAATAAATGTCCAGCCGCATGAAGGAATGGAATCATTTGCTTCACAGTCTGAATGTGGAGTGACCAATTACCCATTCTCTCTTCTTCGATGAACTTCTTCACTTCACCTGTGTCACTATTTTAAAATACTGTACCCGTAGCTGTGCAGTAGGCCTATTACATTGCATGTGAACCAGTGCTTCATGAAACGTCATCTCAACCTATTAGAACTCCTCACTTTCGTCAGTTGTTAGTACAATATATCGGTCCAAATATGTGAGTAAGTTTTCCAACACAACTCTATCTGCATCTCAAAAGTCAACTCTTTTCGACTACCAAAGTAGCTAATGCCTGGTGAGCCAATAAATGTGCTCTTTTTGGCCTGGAATGAGCATGGCCAGACATGATTTATGTGATGCTGTTTTCAGCAAAAATACAGGCAAACAGATCTTTTAGACCACTCCCACCCATTATAACCCCAATAGATTCCATGAAGGACATTAAGAGATGAAATTCCCCAAGTCTCACACTGACGTTATCTAATTCAGGGTTTTTACAACTGTGAAGGATTTATTTTGCCTTTATTTAAAGGGGCTGATCGTATGTCAAGAAGCCCGTTTTCTGATCCAAATTCTTGTGTTTGTGGTTGGCCTCAAGGAGAGACGTATACACTGTATCATGCTGATTTGTAGAGGAATTGATAAAAGAAAGATATACGATTTTTGAGAGTTTGCTGTCTCTTTTAGAAGTTGCTTTCTCCATAAAACCCCCACATCCAGGAAGAGACATGCCGGTCGATTTGCCATAGAGCCATATTATGTCAGCACTAGATGATTTGATATTGTTTCCAATCGGAAAAATAATTTCATGATCCTGAATATCAATGCTGCTAAAGCCACCAGCTTCATTCTTTTGAAAGCTTTGAAGCTGGATCGTACCTGCTTGCTTGACAATGTCAGATGAAGTAATTTTTTCAAGCGCTGCACAGGCTCTTCAGCGGTTACAGCTGTTGCTGGAGTTGATGGCATAATTGCCCTAATTGCATGGCACGTATTGAGACGATCAAGGGTATGAACGTTAAAATCTGCGTTATCAAAGATAAATGACAGAAATACATCAGTAGCTGATTTATCAATCAAATGGACGTTAAGTTGCAGTACCGTTGATATCTCGAATAGTACTGCCTCACGCTGGTTTGATGAAAAACCAAGTCCAGATAGGATATCAACCAGTTTCCTTGATCCAATCTTTTTATATATGTGCACAGTCACCCCTATGAGCAGAGAAGAGAGAAATTAATGAGGTCTAGAAGTTGAAATCACAGCATGTAATAGAGCAACACATTGTTTTTTCTATTTTTGCAAGGATCTCCTTCTATTGGTAATCAACAAAGTTTGGAAAAATGATAGTAATGACTTTGGAATGACGTCTTCAATGTCACTTAAAAATTTATTTGATGGAGGGTATTGTGTTGTGCTGTAAATTTGTGAGCGGATGTCTCCCAGAATGATTGCTTTGGCCGCTTTAACTACTCTCAGCCGTTTTTCTTCAGGATCTATCTTTCTGTTCTCATACCAATTATCAGAGATAATTTCAAACCCAGCATTTTTTTACATAGACCACTACGATTTTATTGGATGTTTCTTCACCGATAATATCACTTCCATATTTTTTAAGGGACGATCTTTCACAGTGCTTATGTCCGGAAGGATATATCTTTCTATTTGATCCACCAATACTGGAAGGAAAAACCGACACTCATCTGAATTATCAACAAGGTAGGCATATATGTTTACCATCGCTTCATCGACTGCAGTTGCAGGTCGATAACCTTTTTTTTTCGTTAGTTGGTGCATTGCTGCCATAAAACTGCTTCTGACATACAGCATTGTACATAGCGTCAGCTGCCACAAGATCTATCACACTTGACAGTATCTTAATTACTGTTGCTCCCCATTCATCTGATCCTTTTTGGGCAGCTGTGAAGACAGACTCCCTTAAAGTATGCATCTGCACTAAATGTACAAATGTTCTCCTGGAAATAGGTAGTTTTTTTCTGGATTTCGATAAACTGGGGAGTTATGTTTTCATTACACACACACACCCACAAAAGATCTTTGAACGTGAATGAGTCACATTTGATCGCGTTTGCGTAGACTGAGGACCACTTTTATCAGCATGACGAAAATAAACCTTGATCAATTTTTCGTTATTATAATTTTTTTGGCATGAGTGTTTCAAATAACGTGTATGGATGAGCTGCTTCCGTTTTATGCTTGCTTCAAGTAGTTTTAATTCCTCTCTCTTTCACAACAGCAACATCCCCACTCATACTACCATTACATATAAATCATGGAAGATATGAAGACGAAGAAGCCATCAGTATACAATGAACAAAGTTAACTCGCGTAAAACATATTATCCTGATAAAGATTTTTCTGAAGGTGACCGTTGAGTTACCAGACAGGCGGGAAGGTCGGAGGTAGGGGATGGTGAAGAGAGCACAACACCTGCTGGTGACGCTCTGCCGTTCTCCTTCCCCTGCCTTGTGTCCCACCGCCCGTTTGCTCACACGCTTACACGCTCACGCACAACCCCTTGAATATTAAGTTATTGGCTTAAAAATCGTGTTTTTCAAATTTACACGTATATGTTTCGAATGTTCATGTAATTTCGCGATTATTATAACTTTTAAAGTAAAGCATTTAATTGTTCTAATATAAATTTGTCAATTTATTATTATTTTTATTATTATATGAATCAATACAATTTTTATATATACATTCATATTATTTATTTATATATTCATTTACATATTCATTGCAAAAATTAATTAAATTAATTGAATTTATTTTGAACTCGACAAAACTTTTAAAAAAGTAGCATTTTTATGAAAAATTTGTAACTTTGATGATGCATAACTCTTTACATAATAGTTTTACAAAAAAAAACTTTGAATACAAAAGTTGTAGCAAATTTAATACTCTGCAACATCGAATTACTATTTTTCTCTCTAAGATGCATTGCTAAAAATATATGATCAATAAAGTGAAAAACGGCCTGAATTTCGTCGGTTTTTGGCGCGCCACAGTGAACGCACGGAGGTTGGTTAGGTCGAAAACTTGGATTCTAAACCACGGGACAAACCTATATCGCATATCCAAAAATTAGAACTACTTGACCTTTTGTAAGGTAAGTCCCCTTTTTCATGAATTCCTTCACTATCCTTCATTAGTGATGCGTTCTTGTAATAAACTTCGTTCTTTCCTGCGTCACTGGTTCTGAATCGTCTCCAGCGAAACAAGAGATCATCCGTAACAACAACAAAAACAAATAATTTTATTTTAAAATTCTACTATAAAAATATTTCCGGAGTTTAATAAACATTATGAATAGATTTGAATGGATAATGGATTAAAATTTATATTTAATTTTGTGTCTCGGAATTGTGTCTAAACCTTAAAATAACATTTGAAAAATAGCTGGCAGAAAAGAAAGACAACGCGAGAAAATAATTTCGTTTAACTGTCAGTTTAAGGAATTCGTAGCAACTGACGTAACACTGCTATGTATCATGGAATATAACAGGAATTAAATGTTGGAAAACTATTATATCAAAGGAAATGACACACATTTTCCGTACATTACGAATTGAGAAGTGAAAGAGCTCAAATTTGCGAAAATATACATTTTGTCAGTTTTAATGGATAATATTACTGAAAATACTTTTTATTGGTCATTCCATTTTATTCCTGCATTCCGCTAAAGAAAAAAAAATTGGAATTTTTTATTGAACACCCACTCAAATCTGATTGTGAGCAAAAGTTTCGTTGACACTGTAAAACTCAACCAATTTGTATAAACTTTTACACACAGCCGTCCAACCTCCCCCACTGGGTTCCGGTCTAAATTGGGTGGCACTTCCCGACCGTCCAAACAGTTACCTTACACCTTTCTGGTAGGTCGGACGGTCTGGGTTTCAACAACAACAACACAGCCGTCCAACCGGCCATACAGAAAGCTACCATTAGCCTATGGGTTGGTCGTGTGGTCTGGGTTTTCTACACAGCCGTCCAAGGGCCAACGGCCGTACCGTGCTGAAAACACCGGTTCTCGTTAGATCACCGAAGTCAAGCAGCATCGGGCGCGGTTAGTACTTGGTGGGTGACCACCTCGGAACACCGCGTGCTGTTGGCCATCTCGGATGCGGTATCCCCGTGGTTTGCGCGCTAGATTTGCACGCTACCACAAATGCCGCCGTATTCATGCGGAGTACGATCACGTTAAACATGTGGGTCCGTAAGTCCTTCCGAGAGGTTGGTGGTAGGGGAAGGAGGGTACGGTCCCTGTGGATGCCTCCCCCACTGGGTTCCGGTCTAAATTGGGTGGCACTTCACGGCCGTCCATACAGTTACCTTACACCTTTCTGGTAGGTCGGACGGTCTGGGTCTCAACAACAACAACACAGCCGTCCAAGGGCCAACGGCCGTACCGTGCTGAAAACACCGGTTCTCGTTAGATCACCGAAGTCAAGCAGCATCGGGCGCGGTTAGTACTTAGTGGGTGACCACCTCGGAACATCGTGTGCTGTTGCCATCTCGGGTGCGGTATCCCCGTGGTTTGCGCGCTAGATTTGCACGCTACCACAAATGCCGCCGTGTTCATGCGAAGTACGATCACGTTAAACATGTGGGTCCGTAAGTCCTTCCGAGAGGTTGGTGGTAGGGGAAGGAGGGTACGGTCCCTGTGGATGCCTCCCCCACTGGTTTCCGGTCTAAATTGGGTGGCACTTCCCGGCCGTCCATACAGTTACCTTACACCTTTCTGGTAGGTCGGACGGTCTGGGTCTCAACAACAACAACACAGCCGTCCAAGGGCCAACGGCCGTACCGTGCTGAAAACACCGGTTCTCGTTAGATCACCGAAGTCAAGCAGCATCGGGCGCGGTTAGTACTTGGTGGGTGACCACCTCGGAACACCGCGTGCTGTTGGCCATCTCGGGTGCGGTATCCCCGTGGTTTGCGCACTAGATTTGCACGCTACCACAAATGCCGCCGTGTTCATGCGGAGTACGATCACGTTAAACATGTGTGTCCGTAAGTCCTTCCGAGAGGTTGGTGGTAGGGGAAGGAGGGTACGGTCCCTGTGGATGCCTCCCCCACTGGGTTCCGGTCTAAATTGGGTGGCACTTCCCGGCCGTCCATACAGTTACCTTACACCTTTCTGGTAGGGTGCTCCCGCTTTTTTATGCCGTGTGCGCGTGATTTTGCGTCTTGTGTTTAATTGTTTAGTGTTTTCTTGAAGTGCTTCGTCTCAGCTTTTCTACGGTATCTGTGATTTTCTGTTCCGACGTCTGATTGTCGAGGTATCTGCATTTTGAAATCAAAAATATTCTATTTATATGTAAAAAAAATGCTGTAATACAATTGTATTAGAAGCTCTTTCAAAAAGTGCGAAATCCCCGCACTTTATACATCTATAAATCTTAATATATTTGCATATTTTTGTAATTTTGTGTATATATATATGTAATTTCAAGTCTGGTTACTGTTATTCAAAAGTTATTTTCTCCCTCTGTGTTAATTTTTAGTGTGTAATTAGCATTTTAAAATGTATCTGATTTCATGTTCTCAGCTTTCGCTTCAACCTTTCCCCCCTGTATTTTTGTTTTGGATCTGTCCTTGGCAAAGTACCAGGTTGCTCGTCACATGATTGATGGTGCTTGTCGTTACTATCTCTTTAATTTTGTCATTTCGGACACGCTTGATTTCACTAAATATTTATGCCTCTAAAGCATTTTTTGTTATAAAATGTATATATAATATATATAATATATATATAATTGTCCTTTTGACGACACCTCCGAATTTTTGAAATGCTGACCTGGTTTTATATGCTATACTCTTATCTACAACATTTTTATGAAGTATAATTTTTATATTGTGTACTATTATCTTAACATAGAGTATTATTTTTATATTGAGTATTATAAATATTCTATAAAATGAATCCTAATTCATATTCACCTTCTAACTTGGACTATCCACCCTTGCTACCCCCAATTATACTTACACCTGGTTTAATGAACACTGAAATAACTGAACCCGTAAATACAGACTCAATTATCAGTTCATCCAGTGGAAATAATCCAATTGAGAATACACCCACTACTGGTGGTTCTGGAATTAGACTTTCCAATTTCAAAAGTGTTCCTCGTACGTCGCAAGTATATGACTCTCCATTGTTCTCCTCCACTATTCTGCCTCCTCGTCTGCCTAAACAAACTTCATCCTCTTCTTCAAACTCCGCTGTGACTTCTCTTACTCCCTTGGACCCACCCAAATCTTCAAAAATCCTCTCGAAACCTGTTACAACTCCACTTCTCAAACCTGCATGGACAACTTCAACCAAAAACTTTACGACACCTGCGGTAAAATCAACTACCACTTCAACCTCTCCTGCAATTACCAGATCTACCCAAGTATCCTGCACTCCTTCCCACTCTGCTCAGTTCTCTGCTCCAACCCTTCAAGACATCCCATTGGTTTCTTCTCCGGTTCCTGGCTCTCTCTCTCAGGTCGCCTTGGACTCAGCATCTATTCCTGCCGCTTCGGCTTCGCCGGCTCCGACGACTCCTGCTCTCGACTTTCCGATTTTGCCTGGTTCTTCAAAATCCACAGATATTCCCTCTACTCCTGCCCCTTCTACCTGTTCTAGTCCTGGCTCCACCGCTACTGATAAAGATGCTCCACCTTTTAATCTCAATAACGAACATGTGGCTAAGATCATGAAAAACATTGATAGACTTGAGAAATATTTTACCAAAAACGTAAAGTTAAATGCCACTCATAAAGCATACACGGAGGACAAATTTAGAGATATTAAAATCTCTCTTCATACTCTCGAAAGTAACGTTGGTTCTGCTCCATCACCTCGTTCTCGACCGCTACTGGTAGATGCTGTAGCTTTCTCAAACCTTTCCAAGAAACTAAATGATGACTTCGCAAATTTCCAGCATAAAATCAACAATGACCTAAAATCTTTCACTACAAATATTTTGAAAGAAATTCCTACACAGGTCAAAAACTCGGTACAACAGTCATTCAAAAGATCAGGACCTACTGCTCCTGCTCCTTCCTCCTACGCTGCTCAATCTTCTGCTCAACCTGGAACCTCTTCTCGCCAGTTCTCCAACGTTCTACTCCAAGGACTGGATCGCTCAAAAGATAACCTACAGCTGAAAAAAGACCTTATCTCACTCCCCTGTCCTCTTGGAGTCAACATTAAAAACATCACTACACTGCCTAACGGTACGCTCAAAGTTACATGTAAAGAGGACAACCCAGCGCAACTACTACCAAAATTTCAAAATTCGGCCATCAAGAGCAAATTTACAATTAGGGTCCAGGAGGAACGTAAAAAGGCACTTATAATCTTCAACCTTCCTCCCAATTTCAATGAGGAGAATGTAAAAGCATTGGTGGTGATCAACCATCCTACTTTGAAAACAGAAGATATTAGAATTCTAAAAAATTTCCCAGCCAGGTCTGGCAACTTAAATTGGGTACTTCTCATGAACACTAACGATGCAAATCAAATACTGGAAACGAAAAAACTCTTCCATCACTTCAAGTCTTACCTAGTAAAAAACTATATTGCATTAAAAATATGTCACAAATGTAAGGGCTACGGACACGTGGCAAGTTCCTGTCACCATGTTACCGGTAATTGCAGCCACTGTATCCGTAGCGGACACACATACAAAGAGTGCAAAGCTCAGACCTTAACCTGTGTGAACTGTACTACTTCTAACGCAGGAGACTCTAGTTTAAAATACAAAACTAATCATACAACCTATGATAAAAAGAACTGCCAAACTTTTCAGGCTGAGATGGCGAGAATTAGAAAGCTTCAGAATGAGGCTTAACAATTTTTTGGTTTCCTTAATTCTGCATATTATATGTCTTTTGTTCTGTATGTTTTGTTATTTCATGTTTTTGTTATTTCTTGTTTTTATGTAATTTTAGTACCTTTTGCTTCCCCCTCCGGGCTTTTTTTTCTTTCTATATTTTTTTCTTTTTTAATGAACTTTTCCGGTATTCAAATTAACGTTAATCACTCGCTCTCTGCTCACTCTTCATTATTTAAATTCGCCCTCGATAATTCAATAGATTTTGTTTGCCTTCAAGAGCCATACGTTAATCATAATTTAATTCTCTCTCCCCCCCCAGGGGTTCGACAATATTCTTCCAACTCACAAAAATCAATTATTCTAATTTTTAACCCCCAACTTATAGTAAACTTTAAATATAAATCACTAACATCAATATTTGTAGAAATTTTACTACCACATCACGCTCCAATTAATTTAGCGAGCATATATTTTCCCCCTCATGATGATTTTACAAACATGCTATCAGAAATTGAAATTTTTAACTATTTTAATGAAAATTTTTTACTCCTTGGAGATTTTAACGCCCGTGCCCGGATGTGGGGATACGGTTTCACCGATCAGAGGGGACTCGACATGATCGACTTTTGTCTTAATAATAATCTTGTAATTTGTAATGATGTTAAATGTGGTCCAACTTTTGTTTCACATACTGGAAATGGCTTCCCCGACTTGTCCCTTGTTAACTTTTCACTTTTCGATTTTATTCAGAGTTGGGAGATTCTCTCGAGTGACACATTCAGTGACCATAAATATATCAAAATTATTTTTAACCTTGATCCTCCTTCAGATAATACTTTCTTCTTAAAAACTCAATACGGTATAGGCAAATTTATATACAACTTCAAAAACAACCTTAACTTTCTTAATCCTCTATTAGATAAAATTCACGACACAAATTCTCTTGACTCCTTTGTAAAAATTTTAATTGAATCCGTCCAAGATTGCGCCTTTAAATATATTAGAAAGAAAAAGACTAAAACTATAAAAAACTTCACTTGGTGGACCCCAACCCTTTCGAAACATAGAAATTTTGTCACTGCCCTATATAAAAGAATTCGGTCACTCGAGAGAAATGATGCTTCTCCTGAAACTATACTTTCTGCCAAAATTCTTTACAAACTTAATAAAGCCAAATATAAATTACTCCTCAAAAAAACCCGAATGGATTCCTGGAAGGCTTATTGCACTAAGTGCAGTAACTCTTTCGGCTCACATTTCAAATTTGCCTTCCAGAAACATAGAAAATTCAATAATATTAATCTTTTTTTCCCTGACTCCCCCTCCCTTAACTATGAAGACAAATTGAAACGATTGATGGACCACCACTTTAAAATTGATACTGACTTTAGCAGTTTTCCACATTTTAATTTACCTTCTGATGGGTTGGGGGTTGTCTCGGATGAGGAGCTTTCAGCAGTAATAAAAAATTTAAAAAACGGAAAAGCTCCCGGTCTCGATAACCTGGACTTCACAATATGGAAAAAACTTTTTAAATCATTCCCTTTCTTTTTTTCGAAATTCATTAACCTTTGCTTTAAACTTTGCCATTTCCCCTCATGTCTTAATAATGCAAATATCATATTCTTTAATAAACCCGGTAAGGATCCCACCCTTTGTTCTTCCTACCGCCCAATTTGCTTATTACCTACCCTTGGAAAAATTTTGGAAAAAATATTTATTAACAAACTCAACTTTTGGCTTTTCTCTGCTGGAGCTCTTCATCCCCTGCAATTCGGTTTTAGGGAACTTACTAGTTGCGAGGATGCAACCCTCAGGCTGATTAATAACATTTCTACTCACAAATCAAAAAATTTCGTTTCCCTGACCACCGTGGATATCTGCGGGGCCTTCGATAATCTCAACTGGAATATATTACCTCAAACACTTTCTAATATCAATCTTCCACCAATTTACCAAAACTTTATATTCTCTTATTTAAATAATAGACAAATTTCTCTGGCTAACGGCACTTCCTCTATCACTAAATGTATCTCCTCTGGGGCTCCGCAGGGTTCGGTTCTTTCTCCTACCCTGTGGAGTATTTATTTTAATGATATACTTAATCTTAATGATGATCTTTTTTACCTGCAGGCCTTCGCGGATGATCTTGCGGTGGTCACTTTTTCCACAAACTTGAAAACATTACGTATTAATACTAATAATCTCCTTGATCTTATCTCGTCCTCCCTTTCGGCCCTTAAACTCTCCGTCACCCCCGAAAAATGTAAAGCTATCGTATTTAAAAAAAATAGATCTAAAATTAAACAGAGACCCTCATTTAAAATCCAAAACGTTAAAATTCAAACTACTAGACAATTAAATTACTTAGGCATCACGATCGACGATAACCTTAAATGGAGTTCCCATATTTTTAATCTGAGAGAGAAGTGCTTCAAGTTCGCTAGCACTTTTGGGAGAGTGACTGGCAGTAACTGGGGTGTTGATAAATCCTTTCTTAAAGTTTGGTATCTTTCGGTTATCGAAAAGATAATTACTTTCGGCTCAGGAGTTTGGGGAAAAGCATTGACTGGGGCACAGGTCAAAAAACTTATCTCTCTTCAAAGGATTTTTCTTTTAAAAATCTCTTCTGGTTTTCGGACTACTTCTAACATTTCTCTCTTTTCTTTAACTGGAATCCCCCCATTCACTTTGTAATAAATTCTTTGTACAAAAAATATACCTTTTGGAAACTTCGCAATAACCTTTTTACAAATCCTGCCCTTCCCCCCCCCTGAAAAATTTGATCATAACTGCCCTTCTTCCAGTATCCCTCCTTCTCAACGTACAGTGACCTTTTCCCCCATTAATCCACTTAACTTTTCCAAAATAAATATTTACACTGATGGTTCCTCTATTGAAAACAATACAGGATACGCCATTTGCATCTTTAACGAAAACACACTGGAAGAAACTTTCACCTTTAAACTTGAGCATGGGAACACAGTTTTCCAAGCAGAAATTGCTGCGATCCATTTCTCTATAAATTGGGCATCTAATAGAAACATTAAAATTAATATCTTTACAGACAGTCAATCGTCAATCTCGGCCTTTAACTCCATCAAAAACAAATCTTTTTACTTATCCAAAATTAAAACTAATGCTAATCTTAATAAATATTTAATTAATTTATGTTGGGTTAAAGCCCACTCCGACATCTCGGGTAACGAGGTCGCAGACAAAAATGCAAAACTAGCTACTACCTCTGGCTCTCCAACTTCTTTACCTTTCCCTTATTCACTTCTCAAAAAACATTACAAACTTGATATCCTTAGTAATTGGCAATCCTTTTTAAATGACTATGTCTCCCCCCGAACTCACGATCCCGCCAGAATTTTAAATTTCCTTCCAAAAGTTAACTTTAATACACATATTACTAATAAATATTTAATCTACTTTATTACGGGCCACGGCCCATTCCCCGATTATTTGTTCTCTTTCAAATGTAAATCTACTTCCTGCTGCTCCTGCGGCGCTTTCGGCGACGCCGATCACTACGTTTTTTCTTGCCCCCTTACCAAAGCTTTTCACCTTTATAAACCTTCACCCCATAATACGGCGACCTGGTTCTCGAGTGTCTGCTCTAACCCTTCTTCAATCAATAAAATAAAAAACTGTGTTCTCATAGCGAGAGAAATCTCTAATAAAATTTCATAATCAGCCTGGGGATCTCTGCTTTTAATTTTTTCGGTCGGTGACTCCTCTTCTTGTTTTTTTTTTTGTTTGTTTTTTATGTTGTTTTTTATGTTGTTTTTTTATATGTTGTTTTTCTCGGTGGTGTCGTCTGCTTTTGTTGTGTTGTCTTTAGTTGTTGCACCCCATTTTATAATATATAGTCAACTTCAAAATGTTTTCAACTACTATCATAATACTTATATTATCTCAGATCATTATGTCATTTGTAAATATACTATCAAGTCTTCAATAATGTAAATAAGTCAACAAAATGTATTCAAGTCTACAAGAGTATAAATGTAATCAAGTCTTCAGATATATTTTCATATTAGCAAAACTATGTTATTAGCTTATATCCTTGTAACCACTCCTGTAAAATTTTTTTAAAGATTCAATAAATTTGGTGTTGGTTGTTGTGGACACCCGGACATCGGCCGGACGCCTGCCAACTCCTCTCCCGGCCGTCCAAATAGATGCTCAAGTCCTCAGGACGAGTCGGACGGTCTGGGTCTTCAACACCTTTCTGGTAGGTCGGACGGTCTGGGTCTCAACAACAACAACACAGCCGTCCAAATAGTTGCTCTTAGTCCTCTGGACGAGTCGGACGGTCTGGGTCTTCAACACAGCTTTAGCACCAGGCCAACGGCCGTACCGTGCTGAAAACACCGGTTCTCGTTAGATCACCGAAGTCAAGCAGCATCGGGCGCGGTTAGTACTTGGTGGGTGACCACCTCGGAACACCGCGTGCTGTTGCCCATCTCGGGTGCGGTATCCCCGTGGTTTGCGCGCTTGATTTGCACGCTACCACAAATGCCGCCGTGTTCATGCGGAGTACGATCACGTTAAACATGTGGGTCCGTAAGTCCTTCCGAGAGGTTGGTGGTAGGGGAAGGAGGGTACGGTCCCTGTGGATGCCTCCCCCACTGGGTTCCGGTCTAAATTGGGTGGCACTTCCCGGCCGTCCATACAGTTACCTTACACCTTTCTGGTAGGTCGGACGGTCTGGGTCTCAACAACAACAACACAGCTTTAGCACAGTTACCTTACACCTTTCTGGTAGGTCGGACGGTCTGGGTCTCAACAACAACAACAACAACAACAACACAGCTTTAGCAAATAAGTAATTCATTTCGGCACGAAAGTTTTAAAATTATTTTTTCTTTTTATACTTAACATTATCTCACTTTTAAAGATATCTCAGAACATAATTTAAAACTCGAACTCAGCCAGGACTCCAAACATGGTTAGTTAAAGCGGTGTTGTTGTTGTTGAGACCCAGACCGTCCGACCTACAAGAAAGGTGTAAGCTAACTGTTTGGACGGTCGGGAAGTGCCACCCAATTTAGACCGGAACCCAGCAGGGAAGGCATCCGCACCCTGCTTTCCCTACCACCGATCTCTCGGAAGGACTTAGGACCCACATGTTTAACGTGATCGTACTCCACGTGAACACGGCGTCAGCTTTGACAGTGGCTGGAATCGAACCCGGGCCTGCTGAGTGCAACTCCAGCGCGTTAACAACTGAACTAACTGAGGCGCGGTTGCCCAGTGGTTAGCTCGCTGTAGTTGCACTCGGTTGGCCCTGGTTCGATTCCAGCCACTGCCAAAACTTCCGTCCTGTTCCCGCGGAGTACGATCACGCTAAACATGTGGATCAGTAAGTCCTTCCGACAGGTTGGTGGTAGGGGAAGTAGGGGACGGTCCCTGTGGATGCTTCCCCCACTGGATTCCGGTCTAAATTGGGTGGCACTTCCCGGCCGTCCAAACAGTTACCTTACACCTTTCTGGTAGGTCGGACGGTCTGGGTCTCAACAACAACACAGCTTTAACTAACCATGTTTGAAGTCCTGACTGAGTTCGAATTTTAAATTATGTTCTGAGATATCTTCAAAAGTCAGATAATGTTAAGCATAAAAAGAAAAATTAATTTTTAAATATTCGCGCCGATATGAATTCTTGTTTGTTTGGTATAATTTTTACAATTGTGAAAGTTACTACGCTGTCTTGTACATCTATTAATTAATTTAATATTTTGTATTTCGGTTTGTATTAGTTTCATGAAATAGACGTATCAGTAAATATGTAGGTAGATAGTCTGCGTTGCTCCAGTTTTGGGCAGCTAGAGATAGTTTAGTATTTTATGTTTTAGTATTTAAGCGTTTTCAGTTTATGAGCAAGAGATACATTGCTTCAGATGCTTAATTGTTAAAAAAGTTTATCGTGTTAAGAAGACAGTGACAAAACTAACTAAAACATACTGAGCCATACCTTACTATTTTAAAACCGAAAATACAACAGAAATGGTGTTTATCCGCCAATTAGAACGTATATTGAACACTCATGATGTGTTTGTCCTAATTGGTGAAAAATGATTAAAACTCCAATAAATTAAATACATTTAGTGGGTTGCGAAACTTCTAGGGTATACAAAATATTCTGAAAACTTTGTAGCAGTATTTTAATTATCCAATAGACAAAAAAAACCACATATTAGCCTACTCGCACATTGAAAATGTTTACCATTTAAAGGTTTAAAGTCGACACAAAAGAATAATACCAAAGAAACTACACTTTGTGCCCATATGTACACAAAAATATTTGGAGAGCTGCCAAGGAAAAATATCCTTTGTGTTCAAATTTCTCACATTCCAAAATCGAAAAAAAAATCTGAAAAATGTCTGACATAAGACAATGCGAGAAAATACATTCATTGCGGTGTACTCATCATGAGTTAAAAGAATTTGTAGCAATTAGTACGACATTGTTATATCGACATTGTTATATATGGAACATTTTCAGTTAAAGAGATCAACCTAAATACTTTTGAAACAATACTATAATTTAGACCAGGAGAAATATGAGTATTGAAGGTGAGATTTTTATATGAAATTGCATAAGCACTATATATGTTTTATAATTTTTTATTTCGAGATTTTAATGCTAGTATATGTCTTAAAACCACCTGAACAAGTTTTGACTATTTTTGAAGTAATGCGCGTCTCTCTGCCTACGGAAACTCGTTTTCCGAGCTGTTTTTCGTTTAAAAAGCACGTGTTGTTGATGAGATGCCTAGCTGACGACGCTGAAGTCTGTTTCAGCATTTGAACGATAGTGCGAGGGGATTCAGGTTAGGCCTGAATACGGTTGGGTACGCCACTGAAACCAGTGGCGTAGCGTCCATTGAGGCTTAAAAGCTGAGCCTCCCTTGTTTACCATACAATTTAAAGAATTATTTAAACATATTTTTATTTATTATACTTTTTAAATAACTTTGCGAATATATTTTATTTAAAAAGTTATTGCCATTATTTGCTTAAAGTAACACGTTTCAAACAATGTATCCCATTAAAACGCTTATTTTAATGTTTCAGAAGATGAAATTATCCCGCCTTCGTGGTCTATAAGGACAAGCATTGCATTGAGACCAGCCATTTGTTAAACTCCTCCCTAGCTGATTGACTAACATGGAAACCTGCCTTATAGAAAGGCGTGGTTATTGCTTCCCCTTTTTCAAACTTTATTAACAATCAATGATTGGATTTGGGACGTGCATTTCATCGACGTTGAGTAGGTGAAGGTGGTTAGTGCAAATCTAATGGATCCTCCATTTCGGGTTAAACGTGATTCTATTATTTAATATTCGCAGAAAATATTCATTATTTGTAATACTAAAGAATTTGAGTCATTTTTCACGAATAACCTAGCATTTATGTAACTTTAAACACTATCAAAACGAAGAAATATACTAACGATGACTTCCATTAAACTTAAGAAGTTTGAAAAGTAGACTTAGCTCTTTCTATCGGCATCAATATGGCGAAGCATCCGTTTGCGTATTTGGGAGTTTTGAAAAGAATAAATCTGATTTCTCTTTAATAATTCCATGTTACACGAGAATCTCAATTAGATTAAAAAATGTGGTAGATAATTTTCTAGCGAATTCTTGTTGTTTTCTAGCGAATTCATATTGTAATAAGATATTTTAAAGATTTTATAGTACGGTATTTGTAAATAATTAATATACAATATTGCTTAAGGACATTGTTAACTACACTAATTTTCTACTAAGCTTATGTTCCAGATTTCTGACCAATTTTCAGTGCACTATTACATACATAGGCGCCTATAGAACGTTTTTCGAGTGGGGCGCGGCCATGACTTTATATTTAATAAATTGGTTGTTGTTGTTGAGACCCAGACCTTCCGACCTACCAGAAAGGTGTAAGGTAACTATTTGGACGGCCGGGAAGTGCCACCCAATTTAGACCGGAACCCAGTGGGGGAGGCATCCACAGGGACCGTACCCTCCTTCCCCTACCACCAACCTCTCGGAAGGACTTACGGACCCACATGTTTAACGTGATCGTACTCCGCATGAACACGGCGGCAGTTGTGGCAGCGTGCAAATCCAGCGCGCAAACCACCGGGTTACCGCGCCCGAAATGTGCCAACAGCACGCGGTGTTCCCAGGTGGTCACCCACCCAAGTACTAACCGCGCCCGATGCTGCCTGACTTCGGTGATCTAACGAGAACCGGTGTTTTCAGCACGGTACGGCCGTTGGCCCTTAATAAATTGGTTGAAGACCCAGACCGTCCGACTCGTCCGAGGACTTAGAGCCTCTATTTGGACGGCCGAAAAAACTGGTTAATAAATTGGTTGTAAAAGTTCAACTAATTTAGAGTTAAGGTAACATTTATTTCTCGTCCGTGGACTTTATGTTGCTCCTTGCCACTCGTGTCGAGCACCACGGTCGGAGTCTCTCTCTAGGTAACAATCAAAAATGTTATATTTGGACGTATTTATCTTACATATGTAATATATTTTAAAATATCGTGCATTTCATTCACTCTTAGCACTTTTATGCTAAATTATTTTATTTTACTCACCAAGAAAATGAAACGTATCCAATGTGTGGATTCCAATATAAATTGCCCTTATAATACAAAACCTTTTTCAAGTTCAAACCCCAATCGCTCAGCCTCCACAGTCAAATTTATCAAGCTACGCTATTGGCCTGAAACATGCGTAGATGCGTCCACTGTGCAAAGGATTTGGAGAAGATGGCTTGAGGAAAAGAGTGTCGAAAGTCCATACCGTCCGGCTCATCCTAAGACAATAGAGCAGCAACATGGGCAGCCCAGGAGGAGAAGAGTGTGAATCATCTCAGTGGTACAGGTCTATCCAGACGTACGTCAGCGTGCGTTTATCGACGGATTCGAAGGCATGCGGTGGCTACCCTACAAACGATGATTTTCGACATTCTGCAGAATTTGCAGAGTACATTGGATGTTCCAATATGAGCGAGAGCAGCTTCTAGATGATTGGTCAAAAGTTCTTTGCACTCAAACCGTCTTTTACGAAGACCTGCCATTGACGACAAGACACCTTGAAAGTTTGCAATAGTGCCTAGCCTCTTGGACGACTGAATGAGACAGGGTATTTTTCACCGACAAATCTCGGCTCTGTCTCTCGAATGACAGTCGCCGGGAGAGGGTGGGGGGGTGACGTCGAAATATATCCAATCCTACTGCGACTGTTGAACGCCATTCTGCTCGACAAAGAGGTATCATGGTTTAGGGTGCCATCAGCTTCGATAGCCAATCATCTCTGGTTTATATTAGCGGCACAATGATGGCACGACGATATGTGGATGAGGTGCTGAGGCCGGTTACACCGCCCTATCTTCAGCGGTTACAAACTGCTATTTTCCAGTAAGATAATACACAACCGCACACGGCAACCATTAGGAGACAAGCCTTGCAGGGTATTCAGATGCTTCCTTGGCCTCCGCTATCTCCAGACAGCTCACCCATTGAGCATGTATGAGACGTGATTGGCCATCGCTTGACTGCCGTGCCCCCGCCTCAAGCAGAGGACGACCTGCGGAGGATGGTTGAAGGCATATGGCCATACATTCCTCAGGAAACTATCCGCATGCTCATTGGATCTGTTCGTCGAATGGTTGCTGCTTGTATTGCCGCAAGAGGCGGTACTACTGCCTACTGAGGACCCTGTCTATGCCATTACTCCTTCTGGGATTAACATCGCATATTTATATATGTTATCGCTGTCTGTGTGTCCTTTATCACCACACTCTATTCGTTCTTTCATGGCGTTGCATTGTCTGTGTCGGGCAGTGTATTCATGGATTTTTACGAAACTTTATATTTGGCTTTGTTATCCAAAAATATTGAGCTAAATAGAATTTTTCAGAGGTGTATATACCCCCACCCAACACATTGTCAAACTTGGTATCAATCTAATAATGTTTTTCAAGCCCTTTCAAATGGAGGGTAACACACTATAATTGGGATAAACTGGACCAACAATACACATTTTTCGAATTTTCCTTATAAAATTCGCAAAAAATCACAAGCTACATGAAATTGGATTCTGGTATGCGAAAGTCGAGTTGAGCCACCTCCAAGTTAATTACAGTTAATAGATTATTTCCTCGCTAACTAGAATCTCGATTTTGATCTCATTCGATCCGTCTCAGCTTCCTCAAAATCAATGTATCAAAGCGCTGTCTAGTTACATGAGAATCTTCATCTCATGTTACGACGTTGATAATAGTGTCAGAATTTATATTTTGTAAATATAAGTATTATTTTCAAAATATAAGTATTATTTTAAAATATAAGTATTGTTTTATAAATATAAAAGCAGTTTTTAAAATTAAGTAATGTAATTCTTATTCATTTGCTTTGTAGTTACTTGTATTACTGTTTCGTAACTGTTAGACCTTTTTGGTGGAAATGTAAGTGTAAAGTCTCAGTCGCGATTTTTTTTTTAAATTTGAAAATACGTATATGTATAAAGATTAATTTGAATATATGTGCAATAAAAAAAGGGAACTTGAAAAAAAATGAATTAGTTTCGTAAGCCTTGTTAGTATTAAGGTCACTATAAATAACATGAGTACAGAACCAAAATATAAAATAGAAATGCAAGCAAAGAAATCTGTGATTTCTGTTACGTTTCTTTAATAAATACTATTTAGGGAATAGAGTGTCCATTTTCATATTAGAACTTATAAAATAAAAAAATCTGATATGGACAGCACATGACTTTCCTTATATAATGCAATGAATTTACTACTTTTACAATCAAGAAAAATGTTATTCTTATAGTAGTTACTTATATTCTTTCCAAGATATTGAAGTTTTGTGAAATAGCCGTAATTTTCATTGATTTAGCGTCATTTTTATCCATTTGGCGAGATTTTTGTTAATTTAGCAACATTTTAAACAGTCGCCAAGTTGGCGACTTTCCACCAAATTCGTCGCTAAAATCTCGCCAAGCATTATGGACGGAAAAATAAGTAATTCTTACAGCAGATAAATGACTATTGGCGTTTAAATACAAAAGTATTACTCAAAGTATATTTTCCCGTGAATGGAACGAGTTAGATCCACGAGAATTGATGTCACCAAATTTATCGCATGATATTACATATGAAAAGTGAACATGTTTCTTAAGAGTTAATATTTTTTTTATTTTATGAGATATTTTGATAAATTTATTTGAAAAATGTGCAATATCTCGAGAACGGTTCATACTAGCGTTCTAAAGTTTATGTCAATCGTTTTCTAAGGAAATATTACATAAGAAATGTCTATTTGCGTAACTTTATTAAATGCTTTGATTTTTTGATGATTTTTTCAAAATTTCACACGGAAATTTGGGGGGTTCTGAACATTCGATTGCGTTTAAAAACAGCAAGCTTCCAGTATTCAGGGATTGTGATTTTTGTACTAAATTTAATTCGAATCGCTCCATTCGTTCGTGAGATATTGTCTCCACAGACTCACTGACACACACACACACACAGACATCACTTCAAAAATGTTCGATTCGTGATCAGGGATGCTTGAAACGTGCTCTCCCGTCGAAAACTCGAATTTGAATTTTCGACCCCGTCACAATACTTTTCTTATACATTATGTATATAAGGAAAGTAAAAATAGAAATACAAAATGTCAAACTTTGATAATATCATAGATAGGTGTTATGATATTTATTGTATAATTAATAAAATATAAATGTTATAAATAGAACAATTCAATTAAAAGCTTAAATTATTGTGTATACTTAAAGTTAGCAATATAACATACTCATAATAAAGATCATTAATGTGTAGTTTATGACAATTCTTATAAGAGGTTGATCTATATTTAGTATGATATACTTCCACTGGTTAAATACTTCAATTGCTTACAAATAAGTACAGGTTCATTTGTATATATATTTATATAAGTATAAAGATAAGGATAGCAAAATTATATATATTTCAGAAATAATGCAACTTTGAATAAGGAATATAGTACCTTTAGACAAAATATTTCTGAGTACATCGTTAACTAAATTTAAATCATCAGTTATAATACATTCTATCAGTTAGAAATCGTGCAAAAAAAACTTTTACGTACTATTGATTACAGATTGACTGGATATTATCCTTATGGTATGCATACGAGTGAACTCAGACAGAAATATAGTTTAACAGCTCTTAAAAGAAGAAGCACCTGGTCCTGCCTCTTGTTTTATTATAGGGTATTAAACAATACTATTGATTGCCCCTTTTTACTTCCTTGCCTGGAATTTCATATACCTGTCAATAATACCAGAAACAAAAACTCTGTTTCACATTACTACTGTTAAACACAACTACATTAAATGCTATTCTATCTATAAATTTGTTGATTTATATAATACCTACTATGCTGATGCTGATATATTTAACTTGACTCCTGCCTGTTTTAAAAAAGCTCGTTTGAATGCGCTGGACAAGTTTACTACTTAGTATTCTTGTAATTTATGTTCTGTTCTTTTACTTTCCTTATATACATAATGTATAAGGAAAGTATTGTGACGGGGTCGAAAATTCGAATTCGAGTTTTCGACGGGAGAGCACGTTTCAAGCATCCCTGATCACGAATCAAACATTTTTGAAGTGATGTCTGTGTGTGAAAGTATGTGTGTGTGTGTGTGTGTGTGTGTGTGTGTCAGTGAGTCTGTGAAGACGATAACTAACGAACGAATGGACCGATTCGAACCAAATTTGGTACAAAAATCACAATCCGTAAACACTGGAAGCCTATTGTTTTTATACGCAATCGAATGTTCAGAACACCCCTAAATTTTCGAATGAAATTTCGAAAAAATCGTCAAAAAATAAAAACCACTAATAAAGTTACGCAAATAGACATTTCTTATGTAATTTTTCATTAGAAAACGATTGACATAAATTTGTACATTTTTGTACATTTGTACATTTTTCAAAAAAGTATCAAAAAGTCATATAAAATGAAAAAAAATATTCCCTATTGAGAAACATGGTTATTTTTCATATGTAATACCATGCGATAAATTGAGTGACATCATTCTCATGGATCTAGCTCGTTCCATTCATGAAAAAAGATACTTTGAATAATACTTTTGTATTTGAGCGCCAATAGTCATTTATCTTCTGTAATACTAACTTATTTCTTAGTGCATAACGCTTGGCGAGAATTTGGCGACGAATTTGGCGGAATGTCGCCAACTTGGCGACTTTTTGAAATGTTGCCAAATTAACGAAAATCTCGCCAAATGGATAAAAATGACGCTAAATCAATGAAAATGACGACTAATTGTCGAAAATTCAATATCTTGGGAAGAATATTAGTATCTACTATAAGAAAAACCTATTTTTTTTACTGTAAAAGTAGTAAATTCATTACATTATATAAGGAAAGTCATGTGTTGCCCACATCAGATTTTTAATTTTTGTGTGGCTGCTGTAACTGGATTTCATCTGTAGTTGCCACGTAAATTGAATAAAATAAATAAATTAAAAATAAATTAAATAAAATAAATAATACATCATTTTACTTGCATCTTTTGAATATAAAGTTTCGTAACATAGATAGGGATAATGTATATTATAATTTAAGGATGTGGTGCGTAGGTGCCCCTTCACCACGGGGGAATTAGTAGTAAAAAAAATAATTTAAAGATTTCAAGATATCATTATATTTAAACATATACCTGCCAGTAAGTAAATTGTACTTGCAAAAAGGAGCATAGCAATAACTAAAAGATTCTACCGTATAGTAAATGAATATCACTGAGTTACCCAGCACTTCTGAAGAATTTAAAGTATTCTGAAAACTCCGCTGTTTCAATCTAATTGTTCCAAGAGTGACAAAAGAGAACAGTCTACTGTCTTCCCTAAATGTAGTTTACTCGGACAGAGAAATCCGTCACCATTAAGAGTCTTAAAGCATTCCAAAATTAATAAAAAAAATATACCCCCTTTTGTGCCCACATGTCCACAACAAAAGGTTTTGGAATGCAGCCAAGGGAAAAGAATTCCTATTTAATTTTGTGTTCCTCCAAAATCCTCGCAAGCCAAAACTGTGAAAGAAATTCTTGAAATAGGCTGACAGACAAGACAATAAGAGAAAATGAATTTGTTGAAGTGTGTTCATTAAGAGTTTGAAGAATCTATAGCATATGGTGTAACATTGTTATTTCTAGAGAAAACATATAGTTCAAGACTAATACTTCAAGTCTTTTTCAAGATACTTTGTTTAATTTGTCTAGCATACAAATGCGTATTGCATTAAAACATTAAATAGCATTAACACATATTTTTTCTTTTTAACACTTTACAACAAAGTTGAAAAGTGTTTATGACTTTGTTCATTCTGTCTGTCTGTCTGTCTGTCTATCTGTCCGTTAGCACGATAACTGACGTAAAAATGGCTTAATCAAAATGAAATTTTAGTATGTTGTTCAGACGGTCTGTAAGACCTATGGGAATATAAATGAGTAATATCACCCAATTAGTTTTGGATTGAACCCGGGTAGAAAAAATGCAATACATGGAGCCCTATGGGACCTAATTTTTCAAACATTTTTTAAGCGGATTTAAAATTCATAAATTGCTTCGAAAATTTTAGGTAATATTCAAATTGTTCCATAAAATATATAAAAAAAATTCAGCGAAATATATTCGGTAGTTTAAAAAAAAAAACGAAAATAATAATTACACCTCTTATATGAAGCGATCACGTAACCATGATATGAAAAGATCACGTGACCCACTTCAAAATGATATATAGCATCCCTCTTGTCTCAAAATCGTGATTTTTAAAGTTCTTTTTAATTCATATTGAGTGCTGTATCTGTCCTAAAACCACTTTATTTTTGCTTAAATTCTGTACATGTACATACTGAAACAACGCAATTACAATATATTTGAGTTTAAATGCTCATCCAAATTTGATTATTTCTACAACGAAGCCTGTTTTTCGCTTATGTAAAATGTAAACAGCAAAATATGTAGAATGAGTTGTATTAGAATTGCTGTATTTCTTTAACACAAAATTATTTAGCCCATGGAGTATGCATAGCTGATATGAATGAAATATTTATTGATTTTACAAAGAGAAGGACGATTTGTTTCGATGAAGTTTTAAGCATATAGTTTAATTACTTGTAGCTCCATGGTCTTAATTTTTAAATAAAATAAATTATTATAGTATTGTGATGAATGAAATGAATGGAAAATTATTTATGAATGAAATGCTGCTCTTATAGAGAGAGCCAGGCGTGTTATCTTTTCTATGACGTCATTTGAATGAATTTCAGTTGTTTTCGATGAAGTTTTCAAATATAATATATTATCGCAGTATTATGATAATTCTAAAATTATTACCGAGGAATGTATCGCATTTTAGAGATGTTTAAACCAGGCAATTTATATTTCAATGCCGTCATTTGAATGAAGTTCATTTTTTTCTTTGAAGGTTTAAGTTTTCAAATATAATAAATTAATGTAGTATTGTGATAAGTTTTAAAATATTACCAAGGAATGTATTGCACACTTTAGACATGTTTAAATAAAATTGCATTGAATTTGGAAAGTGTTTCATAATCAATGCTTTAAGCATGATTGATCTTTCTTGATTTTTCCTTGTTTCTGATGTAATTTGTTTTAACTCATTAACTACAAAACAAAACTTAAATTACTTACTAGCATATACAAAGAAGCCCAATAGTATGTGATTTGATATAACTTACTTTAATATATACATGATTACTTAAAACTGAATAAGATGTAAGGCGGCTGTTCTTCTGTCATAATAACTTCATGAATATGTTGCGGTAAAAAATCTATAGTGGTGTTCACAAATATTTCATCAAACAGAAAATTTCAGTATTTTCAAAATGAATATTTAATGTAGTTTAGTGAATCCGAATGTGCCATCTTATGTTTAGTGCACAGACCTCTTATATGAAAGTTCATCTTTCAAATTTAACAAAATATTTTTTTCAGTTATGAAAAACCCTTTGTTATTCAATATTTAAAAAAATAAGAATGTCACATATTTCTCTTTACTATTAAATATTTAACAAATTAAGAATGTCACATATTTCTTATTATTTTGGAATATTTAACACTGTAGGCATTCCTACATATATGATTTTTGTGCATTACTACATACCTTTCTCTTCTATGCATTCATCAGTATCACACACTTTAAATATCTTTTTAAATGCTGTCTTTTATTTTCATCAATGCCATAGAAATACTGTCTTTTACTGTCTTTTATTTTAATCAATGCCATAGAAATATGTTAGTGATGCAATTGTTGAACACCATTTGATCAAACTACGAACAGAGTCAGTGTCATGCCGAATCAATTTCCATGTTACATAAAGGTTATCCCCAAAGCTAATTCTCATTGACATTTTATATAATAGCTTGCCTTGAAACATAGTTAAACAAGAAAGATCAATCATGCATAAAGCATTGATTATGAAACACTTTCCAACTTCAATGCAATTTTATATAAACATCTCTAAAATGCGATGCATTCCTCGGTAATATTTTTAAAATTATCACAATACTATATTAATTTATTATATTTTAAAACTTCACTGAAAAAAATGAACTTCATTCAAATGACGACATTGAAATATAAATTACCTGGTTTAAACATCTCTAAAATGCGATACATTCCTCGGTAATATTTTTTAAATTATCACAATACTATATTAATTTATTATATTTTAAAACTTCACTGAAAAAAATGAACTTCATTCAAATGACGGCATTGAAATATAAATTACCTGGTTTAAACATCTCTAAAATGCGATGCATTCCTCGGTAATATTTTTAAAATTATCACAACACTATATTAATTTATTATATTTTAAAACTTCACTGAAAAAAATGAACTTCATTCAAATGACGGCATTGAAATATAAATTGCCTGGTTTAAACATCTCTAAAATGCGATGCATTCCTCGGTAATATTTTTAAAATTATCATAATACTACAATAATTTATTACATATGTAAACTTCATCGAAAACAAATGAACTTTATTCAAATGACGTCATCGACATATAAATCACCTCTATATAAAAGCAGCATTTCATTCATAAACATTTTCCCAATTCTTTCATTCATCTCAATACTATAATAATTTATTTTGTTTTAAAACTTAAAATCATGGTGGTACAAGTAAGTTAACTCTATGCTTAAAACTTCATCGAAAAAATCGTGTGGTACTCTGTTGTTGTTGAGACCCAGACCCTCCGACCTACCAGAAAGTGTAAGGTAACCGTTTGGACGGCCGGGAAGTGCCACTTAATTTAGACCGGAACCAGGTGGGGAGGTATCCACAGGGACCGTACCCTCCTTCCCCTACCACCAACCTCTTGGAAGGACTTTCGGACCCACATGTTTAACGTGATCGTACTCCGCATGAACACGGCGACAGTTGTGGCAGCGTGCAATTCCAGCGCGCAAACCACGGGGCTACCGCGCCCGAAATGTGCCAACAGCACGCGGTGTTCCCAGGTGGTCACCCACCCAAGTACTAACCGCGCACGATGCTGCTTGACTTCGGTGATCTAACGAGAACCGGTGTTTTCAGCACGGTAGGTCCGTTGGCGTGTGGTTCTCTGTGTAAAATCTATGAATGTTTCATTCATATCAGCTACATTGCAAACTACATGAGCTAAATAATTTTGCGTTAAAGAAATGCAGCAATTCTTATACAACTCATTCTACATCTGTTGGTGTTTAAACTTTCCATAAGTGAAAATTAGGCTTCGTTGTAGAAATAATCAAAGTTTGATAATCATTTAAACTCAAATATATTGTAATTGCGTTATTTCAGTATGCAGATGCACAGAATTTGAGCAAAAATAAAGCGGTTTCAGGACGGATACAACACTAAATATGAATTAAAAAGAACTTCAAAAATCACGATGTTGATACAAAATGGATGCCTTATTTTATTTTCAAGTGGATCACGTGATCTCTTCATATAATGGTCTCATAATTTTTTCATATAAAGGGTGTAGTTATTATTTTAATTTCTATTTAAAAATCTACCGAATATGTTTTGCTGAAATTTTTTTCATATTTTTATGGGATAATTTGTATATTCCCTAAAACGTTCGTAGCAATTTGTGAATTTTTATATTCACAAATGGTTCAATGTTCTTTCATTTCTTCAACCCGGGTTCATTCCAAAACTAATTGGGTGATATTATTCATTTATATTCCCATAGGGCCCACGGACCGTCTGAACAACATACTAAAATTTCATTTTGATAAAGTCATTTTCACGGCAGTAATCGTGCTAACGGGTAGACAGACAGACAGAACGATCAAAGTCATAAACACTTTTCAACTATGTTGTAAAGTGTTAAAACTTAAAATTCGCATGAAATTGATCTTTGCAGTCATCGTTATGCCTTCTAAATGCAATTAATACATTGAAAGCAATTAATATTATATATTTATTTCGATTTTCAATGAGATAGCCTAAATATTTTGTGAAGCAAATAAAGTCCAAATAATGCAAATTTAGTTTGCTTTTTTCATTTATCTACATACAAGGGCAGCGCTCACTCTGAAGAAATATATGCATTTAGTTAATTTGCATTTTTCCTGTTTAGTACTGTTGATTTCAACTTTTGACTGAAACTTGAAATTAAAATTATTTTATGTAAAAAACTTGCATAAAATCTGAAACGTAAAGCCAAGTTATATAGCGAGAAACAGACATAAACTTTTGACCTTCAAATTTATCGTTTCACTTTGCATTATGGATTTTTTCTTAAGGCAAATGTAGTAAATACGACCATTTGTTGCGCGAATGTCAAGTTTTTAATGTTGAGACCCAGACGGTCCGACCTACCAGAAATATGAAAGAAACCGTTTGGACGGCCGGGAAGTGCTATCCAATTTAGACCGGAACCCAGAGGGGTAGACATTCATAGGGACCGTACACTCCTTCCCCTATCACCAACCTCTCGGAAGGACTTACGGACCCACATGCTTAACGTGATCGTACTCCGCATGAACACGGCGGCAGTTGTGGCAGCGTGAAAATCCACCGGGCTACCGCGTCCGAAATGTGCCAACAGCACGCAGTCTTCCCAGGTGGTCACCCACCCAAGTACTTACCGCGCCCGATGCTGCTTGACTTCGGTGATCTAACGAGAACGGGTGTTGTCAGCACGGTAGGGCCGTTGGCTATGCGCGAATCAAATGTCCAAACTCTGCATCCCACTGCAATTTTGAAATTTTTTTCTCAATATTTTCCTTTGGAAATTGATGGAATTTCCCCCATTAGCTTTAAAATGATTCAGTTTTGAATAGATCTGCATTTTAATCAGTACTGAAAAAAATCTGTGGGCAGCACATTACTTTCCTTATATAATGCAATAAATTTACTACTTTTACAGTAAAAAAAAAAGGTTATTCTTATAGTAGATACATATATTCTTTCCAAGATATTGAATTTTCGCCAATTAGTCGTCATTTTCATTGATTTAGCTTTAATTTTATCCATTTAGCGAGATTTTTGTTAATTTGACAACATTTAAGAAAGTCGCCAAGTTGGCGACATTCCGCCAAATTCGTCACTGAAATCTCGACGGAGAAATGAGTTATTCTTATAGCAGATAAATGACTATTGCCGTTCAAATACAAAAGTATTACTCAAAGTATCTTTTCTCATGAATAGAACGAGCTAGATCCACGAGAATAATGTCACCAAATTTATCACATGATATTACATATGAAAAATGAACATGTTTCTCAACAGTTAATATTTTTTTTAATTTATGGGATATTTTGATAAATTTACTTGGAAAATGTGCAGTATCTCGAGAACGGTTCGTTCTAGCGTTCTAAAGTTTATATTAATCGTTTTCTAAGGAAAAATTACATAATAAATGTCTATTTGCGTAACTTTATGAAAGGTTTTAAGTTTGTGATGATTTTTTCAAAATTTCACTCAAAAATTTAGGGGGGGTTCTGAACATTCGATTACGTTTAAAACAATAGGCTTCCAGTGTTCACTGATTGTGATTTTTGTACCAAATTTCATTCAAATCGCTCCATTCGTGCGTGAGATATCGTCTCCACAGTCTCACTGACACACATACATACACACACACACAGAAATGTTTGATTCGTGATCAGGGATGTTTGAAAAGTGCTCTCCCTTCGAAAAATCGAATTCGAATTTTCGACCCCGGCACAATACTTTCCTTATACATTATGTATATAAGGAAAGTAAAAATGATCTACAATTTCACACACTAACGTTCCAACATCGCTAAATCTATTGCCGACAAAATTTACCAGCGTTTCAATTCATATTTTTTTCGAATGTGATATTCATGATTAACAAATAATATTAAGAATTTGTTGAAGCCAAAAAAATGGTGTGCATTTTGTTTGGATTACTTAGTAACACCACATGAAATAGGAATTAGTTTAACTGGCTAAGTATTACAGAAAATATAAAAGAAAAGCCTTGAAAGTTAGAAATACATCTAACATCCACCAAGCAACACAGTTCATGTATTACGAGATTAAACCTTTAGAAACTGATGTCTTATTATACAAAACCGATGATTTGAGTTCTAATCAATAGATTCCTAAAATTATAAAGTATAAATCTAATCATGTTTTTCACATGTGGATAATATATTTAACATTCCGTTGTTTAATTTGGAAAATACCTATCTCCGCACTATGACAATCATCGTCAAATATCGTTAAGTACATCATATGACTGGATACGTAAAGTTATAAAACTTTCCTCTCATCCGCTAGCCTGAAGCATTTGCTCATAATATCATCGTAACCACATGTTGCTTTAAGACAATATTATAAATTCTTGTATGACTCGAACAAAGCACAATTATTTTATCAAACTTTAAAAAGCGCAAATACTTACAATACACAAGACCCCTACCACAACAGGTTCTCACTATATTTCATATCACGAATATTAACTTACCGAAAGTGACACGGATTACCAAGAAAATTGAAGTTATTTCCAAGTACGGCGAGATTATTAATTAACAGCATAATTGAATCATAATCGCATGCGAAATCCACATCAAAATGCAATTCAATTTACATGCCGTAGCATAAAAAGAATACTGGAGAATTGTTGGGTGTCCAAACATAACTCTATTATTCAAAGTACTTTTCGCTGGTAATGGAACAAACTAGATCCATATTAGCAGATATGTTGCATAATATTGCATAAAAAAAGGGAACATCTATCACAATATTCAATAAATTTTTAATTGTATGGAATTCTTTTGAATAACTAGTTTATTTGAATAATCGCGATTTGATATATCGCGAGAATGGGTCATGTTAGCGTTCTAAAGTTTGTGTCATTTTTTTCTGATAAAAAAAATACATATGAAATGCATATTATTTATGTAATTATTTATAATGCATATTATTTATGTAATATTATTGTTTCCAAATGTAATTAGAAGATTTGGGGGGGGGGGGTCTTCTGAACATTTAATTGCGCAGAAAATTTATATGGTTTCAGTATTCACCAAGTGTAATAACCGTGCCAAATTACTTTCAAAACACTCATTCGTCCGTGAGATATCGCATCGAAAGATATGCACACACATACACATACACACATTGCAGAGTCTCCTGTAAACGGAACTCCGAAAAGCAAACAATCAAAATATATAATGTTCGAGGAATTATACACAGATACGAAAGTAAAACGTAAAGAACATATTTATTTACTAACTATACATTAGTAAACGCTTATATAATTTTATATAACTTTACTAACTATATCTATTTATTTGCTATTATTTACTAACATCTTGCCTGAATAAAGCACCTTAAAGCATACGACTTATACATAGGACAATAAGCCGAAATTAGACAGAAATACAATCACGTACTTGTGGAAATATTATTTTCATCTTGTCATACTTAAGCAACCCAAGAGAAACACGCAGTAAAACCACCATATTACCTCCAGAACAAGAAACTTGATCCTATGCGAGCCACACACTATATTGTCAAACTAAACCGCTATCGACGACCTGGAAACAGAGGATCTATAGAAACACTGGCTGAAATATCCTCGGCACAACCATACCGTTAGAACTCATTTGCAGAAACAAGAATCCGCACACTTGATAATCCAGCGCTGTGATGGATCACCATACAAAGATCTAATAAGTAGTCTCTTTACAGTAAAATCATAACTTAATGCAAAAGAGGGAAATAATAACAAGTATAGGTTATTGTGACGTCACAGCATACACACATACATCGCTCTAAATACGTTCGATTCGAGTTCAAGGTCGCTTGAAATGTGATCGTTTCTCGAAAACTGGTATTCGAAATTTCTATCCCTATCACAATAGTTACCGTATACATTATAATATGTAGATAAAGGAGAAATCCCTGATTCATCCTAATCAGGTGCTATTCCTATATTATACACATTCCATGCCACATTCCATGACTATATGCAGTACCCAGTACAGAATTTTCAGACCAAGAGGCAGCAAATTAGCAGACGGTTCCTACCCTAAAAACATCATTTTATTTATACCCATTAATATTATGTTATTCTCCAAATAGATTACTTCTTTCTCGTCCAAACAAAAGTCCAAAATACGTTAAAATATATATTTAAAAAAAATTATGCTTATCGAGGAATTTGAGAAGAAGGCTCTGAAGTGTGCATTGTCAGGACCACCCCTCTCTGAAAATAATTATTGTCAAATAAATGCTGTTTAACTTCCATTAGGAATATTAGGAGCGAAAAAACTGCAGGGGAGCGGATGGAATCAATTTTTATTTTAATTTATGGCAGACCTAATATCAAGTATCTTAATATCGAGAGAGATGTTTCTACAAGAAGAGCTATCGATTCGGTTAGAAAACTTCACGAACTGTTAGAAAACACATTTCTTTGGTATGGAAAATACATTCTAACATATGTATTGTATAACATTTTCAACCTAAATTACGCTGTTTTTTAACCGTAACTTAAAAATCATTTAGAACAAACACCCTTTTATGAAAGAACATTCAAATTAATGTAATGATGCTCTAAAAAAGACAACGAGAGGTGTGATGCTTTGTCTTCCTAAGCTTTATAATTGTTTAAAAAATAGTAAACTGTACGCATCACATGAATTCCAGGTTAAATGGATAAATAAATGTACACTAAAGTTACCAGAGAAAAATTAATTAATTCTAAAAAGACACTGTCTCGGCTGAAAACAAAAAAATTTCGTTTTCTCTTTTCAAAGAAAGAGTGACTGCCGCTGAACTCTCTCCAGAAAACTGAAACTCATTTATAGACTGTGTTAAAAAATCTTGTAGTTTCGGAAACTAACTTTCCAGAACTAATCAAAACTCATCAAGTTAGCAATATTTCAAGAAGTATGTCACCAAATTTTGCAAATTTGTCTCTTAAAATAGCCCTATACACAATTAATTTACCCTAGAAGTATTATTAAAACGTATCTGACTTCTGAAATATGAAGCTTGCTATATTATTCCCGAAAAATATTAAATGAATAATTCCCGCAAATCGACACGGTATACCACAGAAAATTGACTTAATATAAGAGATACTGAAATATTGTCAACTTGCTTAGACTTCCAAAATCGATGGGTTGGTGATATGCAATACACTTGTAGCCAAACCTAACAATCAGACAGATATATTATGTATTCTTATGTATATTGCTGCTCAAGGAAGTCACTATATAACAACAACACCTGTGGGAAAAACCAATTTTGGGAAGGAAATATAATAAATATATTTGGAATTTACAAAAGTCATTTTAGAATGACATTACACAAGACTGTCATTATAAGAATAAATTCCACAAATTTCGTTGTTCCAATCTAATTAATCATTGAGTAACAAAATAATAGACTAAGCTCCTAAACTTGGTTTACTCGGACAGCAAAATTCGTCACCATTTAAAAGCTTAAAGCATTTTCAAAATAATAAAATACATCCCCCTTATACACAAATGTACATAACAAAAGGCTCTTGGAATGCAGCCAAGGAAAAATAATTCCTGCTTCGTCTTGCGTCCTCTCCAATGTTCTTCGAAGTCAAAACCGCGAAAGAACATCTAGAAAATAGCTCAAAAGACAATGTGCGAAAACAAATTGGGTGAACTCTGCTCATTAAGAGTTTAAAGAATATTTTGCATTTATTGTGACATCTCCTTACTATTAACGTATGAAAATGCTTGTTTGTTTGTTGGTATCTCCTTTTTACTCTAAAGCCAATTTCGAAGCCAAAACCGCGAAAGAACATATAGAAAATAGCTTAGAGAAGACAATGTGAGAAAATAAATTGGGCGAAATATGCATTATGAGTTTAAAGAATATTTTGCATTTATTGTAACATCGACTTAATATAAACTCATGAAAAGGTTTGTGTATTTGTTTGTAGGTATATTCCCCTTACTCTAATGCCAATAATTCGCCTAGCACTCCGTTTTTTTTTTTATAAGATACATTCGAAAATTTGAAATCGAAAATGCTAGTAGATCGTTAAATATGCTCTAAAAACTGAAAACTGTTAGTAAAATGTCAAAATTGTACTAGTCCTAAAAAACAAAGGTATCTTTATCCTCAATTGTTGATCAGCGATCTCGTTTTTACTTTCCTTGTATACATAGTATAATATATAAGGAAAGTATTGTGAAGGGGTCAAAAATTTGAATTCGTGTTTTCAACGAGAGAGCACGTTTCCAGCATCCCTGATTACGAATCGAACATTTTTTAGATGTATGTGTGTGTGTGTGTATGTCAGTGAGTCTGTAGAGATCAAATATCACGAACGAATGGAGCGATTCGAATGAAATTTGGTTCAAAAATTACAATCAATGAATACTGGAAGCCTATTTTTTTTAAACAGAAGCGAATGTTCAGAACTCACTTAAATTTTTGAGTGAAATTTTGAAAAAATCATCAAAACGCAAAACCTTTAATAAAGTTACGCAAATAGACATTTCTTATGTAATTTTTCATTAGAAAACGATTGACATAAACTTCAGAACGCTAGCATAAACCGTTCTTGAGATATTGTACATTTTTCAAATAAATTTATCAAAACATCCCATAAATTAAAAGATGATATTAACTGTTGAGAAACATGTTCACTTTTCATATGTAACATCATGCGTTAAATTTGGTGATATCATTCTCGTGGATCTAGATCATGCCATTCATGAGAAAAGATACTTTGAGTAATACTTTTATATTTGAACGCCAATAGTCATTTATCTGCTTTAAGAATAACTTATTTCTCCGTTCATAACGCTTGGCGAGATTTTGGTTACGAACTTTGTGGAATGTCGCCAACCTGGCGACTTCCACAAGTAGATACTTTAAGTAGATACTTTAAGTAATACTTTTGTATTTGGACGCCAATAGTCATTTATCTGCTTTAAGAATAACTTATTTCTCCGTCCATAACGCTTGGCGAGATTTTGGTTACGAACTTTGTGGAATGTCGCCAACCTGGCGACTTTTTTAACTGTTGCCAAATTAGCGAAAATCTCGCCAAATGGATAAAAATGACGCTAAATTAATGAAAATGACAACTAATTATCGAAAATTCAATATCTTGGAGAGAATATAATTATCTACTATAAGAATAAACTATTTTGTTTTTACTGTAAAATTAGTAAATACACTGCATTACATAAGGAAAGTCATGTACTGTCCACATCAGATTTTTTTTTTTTTTGATATATTTACTTTCAATTATCCGCCTCCAAATAATTCTATTGTTTTTAGATTTTATAAATAAATATGTAGTTATTGGGCCACTAATATATGCATATGCATGCCAAATTTCAAGTTAGATCGATGAACGGATCAGATTTAAAGTGTATTATAGACACACAGAAATTACGTTAATATGGTTCCTGTTTTGAACTACGGAGCACTGAAATGACACTGAACTAATGCAATATGTATCAAGCAACTTGTGCAGTTTTCAATTTATATATTAATATGGTTCTTATATCATCGAAACTTAATGTTCTCGTGTTTGTGTAAAATACTTTATAGATTATATTAGTATAACTTTTTGAATTGATAACTTTATTATTCGGTTTGTATTACTTTTCTTATATACATAAAGTATAAGGAAAGTATTGTGACGGGGTCGAAAATTCGAATTCGAGTTTTAGACGGGAGAGCACGTTTCAAGCATCCTTGATCACGAATCAAACATTTTTGAGGTGATGTCTGTGTGTTTGTGAGTGTGTGTGTGTGTGTGAAAGTATGTGTGTGTCAGCGAGTCTGTGGAGGCGATATCTCACGAACGAATGGAGTGATTCGAATGTAATTTGGTACAAAAATCACAATCCATGAATACTAGAAACCTATTGTTTTCAGACGCAATCGAATATTCAGAACCCCCTAAATTTTCGAGTGAAATTTTGAAAAAATCATCAAAAAATTTAAACATTTAATAAAGTTATGCAAATAAGCATTTCTCATGTAATTTTTCCTTAGAAAACGATTGACATAAACTTTAGAACGCTAGCATAGTCCGTTTTCGAGATATAGCACATTTTTCATATGAATTTATCAAAAAATCCCATAAATTAAAAAAAATATATATTAACTGTTGAGAAACGTGTTCACTTTTCATATGTAATATCATGCGATAAATTTGGTGACATCATTCTCGTGGATCTAGCTCGTTTCATTCATGAGAAAATATACTTTAAGTAATACTTTTGTATTTAAACGCCAATAGTCATTTCTCTGCTATAAGAATAACTTATTTCTCCGTCTATAACGCTTAGTGAGATTTTGGTGACGAATTTGGCGGAATATAGCCAACTTGGCGGTTTTTTTAAATGTTGCCACATTAACGAAAATCCCGCCATATGGATAAAAATGACGCTAAATCAATGAAAATGACTACTAACGAAAATTCAATATCTTGGAAAGAATATAAGTATCTACTATAAGAATAACCTATTTTTTTTTTTTTTTTGCTCTAGAAGTATTAATTTCATTGCATTATATAAGGAGAGTCATGTGCTACCCACCTCAGATTTTTTACTTTTCTTATATACATAATGTATAAGGAAAGTGTTGTGACGGGGTCGAAAATTCGAATTCGAGTTTTCGACGGGAGAGCACGTTTAAAGCATCCCTGATCACGAATCAAACATTTTTGAAGTGATGTCTGTGTGTGTGTGAAAGTATGTGTGTGTGTGTGTGTCAGTGAGTCTGTGGAGACGATAACTGACGAACGAATGGACCGATTCGAACCAAATTTGGTAAAAAAATCACAATCCGTAAACACTGGAAGCCTATTCGTTTTATACGCAATCGAATGTTCAGAACACCCCTAAATTTTCGAATGAAATTTTGAAAAAATCGTTAAAAAATCAAAACCACTAATAAAGTTACGAAAATAGACATTTCTTATGTTATTTTTCATTAGAAAACGATTGACATCAATTTTAGAACGCTAACATGAACCGTTCTCGAGATATTGTACATTTTTCAAAAAAATTGTCAAAAAGTCATATAAAATAAAAAAAAATATATTTCCTATTGAGAAAGATGGTTACTTTTCATATGTAATACCATGCGATAAATTGAGTGACATCATTCTCATGGATCTAGCTCGTTCCATTCATGAAAAAAGATTTTGAATAATACGTTTGTATTTGAACGCCAATTGGCGTTCTGCTGTAATAATAACTTATTTCTTAGTGCATAACGCTTGGAGAGAATTTGGCAGAATGTCGCCAACTTGGCGACTTTTTGAAATGTTGCCAAATTAACGAAAATCTCGCCAAATGGATAAAAACGACGCTAAATCAATGAAAATGACGACTAATTGTCGAAAATTCAATATCTTGGAAAGAATATTAGTATCTTCTATAAGAAAATCCTATTTTTTACTGTAAAAGTAGTAAATTCATTACATTATATCAGGAAAGTCATGTGCTACCCACATCAGATTTTTTTTATATGTATTCGGTTTTTATACAGATATAGATAACACTATTCACTTTCCAAATCGCTAGTTTTGAACCAATACCATTTCCTCTTTCCCTTTCAATCCAAATATTTTGCATAACCCACTACATAGCAATCGTCGAAACGGTGAAATTAAAGCTCTTAAATATGCAGGCTGACGCAGCCGCCATTTTAACTCGAACTGCTCCATTCAGTTGAGCTATTTCAATGTTGCGCACATGTTAATCGCTAATATTTGATACGCTAATTACCTGTAACATGAATGCTTCTGTAATCAAAAAATTGCACCAAAAGTATACATTCGAAACAGAAGTTTAGAATGCTTAACTTTTTCCGTCATCCTAGAAAAAGGACGAAAAAATAACCCCCTTTTCGCCATGCACACAACTTCGACTAGGGACAAACATGGTCGTTCTTGCGCCAGTCTCTATATTTAAGAGCCTTGGGTGAAACGAACAGACATTTTCCCGCGGTATCGGAAACAAAAAAGTTTATGGTTTTAGTTGGAAATTAACAGAAATTCAAAAAATAGATTAATTCAATGGCATTTTTATTTTGTTGAAATGCGAAGGTATATGTCAACATTTTTGCCAAAATACAGTATTGTGATAATTTTTCTTTTTCGACTGCGGCGAAATAATTATCATATAATCTAAAAACCTGCATATTTTGATGCATTTAAAATAAATAAAAAAATAATCAAATATGAACGAACGTGAAATGTGGCGGAATGAACACGTAGGCCTCTTTTAATACAGCAAGTTTATTCTTAAAACTGTAGAAAATCATAAAATAAACAAATAATAAATCTGAATGTACATGGTCCACCTTTACTACCGCCTTTTATACTGTCGGAGGCAGCCACATACGCCGCTTTCCAACTCGTGCTTCGCACTTCACATCTTTAGAGCTTATTGCCAGCTCCACCTGTAGTCCGCAATCTTCTATTTAAATTTATACTCTTCTTTACCCGGGGAAGACACTGCTTGAAATATAAGAAGTCGAGAATAGAAATTGTTTATCCTTACACACTATCTTACGGCCGGCTGTCCAAATGGTTGCTCAAGTCTTTGGATGAGTCGGACGGCCTGGATCTTCAACACTATCTTACGTGGGTGCGGTTCCCCAGTAGTTAGCGTGCGAGAATTGCACTCAATAGGCCCGGGTTCGATTCCCTCCCCTGCCAAAACTGCCGCCGTGTTCACGCTGAGTACGATCACGTTACACATATGGGTCCGTAAGTCCTTTCGAGAGGTTAGTGGTAGGGGAAGTTGGGTAGGGTCCCTGTGGATGCCTCCCCTACTGGGTTCCGGCCTAAATTGGGTGGATCTTCCCGGCCGCCCAAACAGTTACCTTACACCTCTGGTAGGTCGGACGGTCTGGATCTCAACAACAACACTGTCTTACGTATTTTGCTCAAAGATTGTTTGAAATTATTTCGATTTTTCCGATGATGTCAAGATGAAAACTCATGTGACAATATTTTCGACCTCTAAGGAAGGGATTTGTATGGATATCGCTTAAAATCTTATTTCAACATAAAATGAATAAAAAACGAATTCGAATATTTTTAAAATGTCACCGAGCCGTGTGGTCTACGTACCTGAATTTCCTCCGTTCAAAAATTTGCTGAACTTGGAAGCTCAGTTTTCCCGCTACAGACGACACACATACACGCACAGAAATCTTATATGCAAGATAAGGAAAACATTAGGTATTTGAATACAGTGTTTCTGTGTTCATTATGTATTTCGTCCCCCTGTCCGTTACCGCGTTCTGGTATCTATTATACCTGGCCGCGAGAGATTCTTCTGGAATTTGTCGTATAAGTTTTCTAATCATTTTTATAAATAAATATTTCATAGTGGAAATATTCTTAGGAGAATAATATTTGTTAATATGTTGATAAGCTCAGAACCAGAACGCCTAAACAACACCCGTGTAGCAAATATCAGTAACTAAGCCCGATTTACATTTTAAAATGGTTAATGCTGCTCAACTGACTTCAATGGAGAATTGCAATAAATAATTAATTTTTTCAATAACGTTTTATTTTTTTTAAAAGCAAAATGAATTTAATAATACAATAATCAATATTATACTGAATAATAATATGCATTTTTAGTGATTAGAATGGGATATGTCAATGAAAATCAGCAGACATTAATTACTTTCCTTATATACATAATGTATAAGGAAAGTATTGTGACGGGGTCGAAAATTCGAATTCGAGTTTTCGACGGGAGAGCACGTTTCAAGCATCCCTCATCACGAATCAGACATTTTTGAAGTGATGTCTGTGTGTGTGTGTGTGTGTGTGTGTGTGTGTGTGTGTGTGTGTGTGTGTGTGTGTGTCAGTGGGTCTGTGGAGACGATAACTGACGAACGAATGGACCTATTCGAAAGAAATTTGGTACAAAAGTCACAATCCATAAACACTGGAAGCCTATTGTTTTTAAACGTAATCGAATGTTCAGAACCCCCCTAAATTTTCGAGTGAAATTTTGAAAAAATCGTCAAAAAATCAAAACCGCTAATAAAGTTACGCAAATAGACATTTCTTATTCCTTTTCTAATGAAAAATTACATAACATAAAATTTAGAACGCTAACATGAACCGTTCTCAAGATATTTCACATTTTTCAAAAAAATTATCAAAAAGTCATATAAAATAACAAAAAATATATTTCCTATTGAGAAACATGTTCACTTTTTGTATGTAATACCATGCGATAAATTGGGCGATATCATTCTCGTGGATCTAGCTCGTTCCATTCATGAGAAAAGATACTTCGATTAATACTTTTGTATTTGAACGCCAATAGTCATTTATCTGTTATAAGAATAACTTATTTCTCCGTAAGTAAAGCTTGACGAAATTTTGACGACGAATTTGGCGGAATGTCGCCAACTTGGCGACTTTTTGAAATTTTGTCAAATTAACGAAAATCTCGATAAATGGGATAAAATGACGCTAAACCAATGAAAATGACAACTAATAGTCGAAAATTCAATATCTTGGAAAGAATATAAGTATCTACTATAAGAAAAACCTATTTTTTTACTGTTAAAGTAGTAAATTCATTGCATTATATAAGGAAAGTCATGTGTTGCCCACATCAGATTTTTTATTGATGTTGCCCTGAGGAAATTACAATATGCTACAAGATTTCATTAGCTCAGTGATTGATAACTAATTTAAATGTAATTACTTCCTTGTATACGTAATGTATAAGGGAAGTATTGTGACGGGGTCAAAAATTCGAATTTGAGTTTTCGACGGGAGAGCACGTTTAAAGCATATCTGATCACGAATCGAACATTTTTGAAGTGATGTCTGTGTGTGTGTGTGTGTGAAAGTATGTGTGTGTGTGTGTGTGAAAGCATGTGTGTGTGTGTGTGAAAGTATGTGTGTGTGTGTGTCAGTGAGTCTGTGAAGACGATAACTGACGAACAAATGGACCGATTCCAACGAAATTTGGTACAAAAATTACAATCCGTAAACACTGGAAGTCTATTTTTTTTATACGCAATCAAATGTTCAGAACCCCCTTAAATTCTCGAGTGAAATTTTGAAAAAATCGTCAAAAAATCAAAACTTCTAATAAAGTTACACAAATAGACATTTCCTATGTAATTTTTCATTAGAAAACGATTGACATAAATTTTAGAACGTTAACATGAACCGTTCTCGAGATATTGTACATTTTAAAAAAAATTATCAAAAAATCATATAAAATAAAAAAAGAAATATTTCCCATTGAGAAACATTTTCACTTTTCATATGTAATACCATGCGATAAATTTTGTGGCATCATTCTCGAGGATCTAGCTCGTTCCATTCATGAAAAAGATACTTCGAGTAATACTTTTGTATTTGGACGCCAATAGTCATTTATCTGCTGTAAGAATAACTTATTTCTCCGTCCGTAACGCTTAGCGAGATTTTGGCGACGAATTTGGTGGAATGTCGCCAACTTGGCGACTTTTTGAAATTTTGTCAAATTAACGAAAATCTCGATAAATGGGATAAAATGACGCTAAATCAATGAAAATGACAACTAATAGTCGAAAATTCAATATCTTGGAAAGAATATAAGTATCTACTATAAGAAAAACCTATTTTTTTACTGTTAAAGTAGTAAATCCATTGAATTATAGAAGGAAATTCAAGTGTTGCCCACATCAGATTTTTTTATATTTGTGAATATGCCACACCGTAAATATAAATGTACTAGTTCGCTTTATGATTATGCCATGATTAATTAGTTTAGTGCATGAAGTAGTTTAGTGTAGGAATTAGTTTAGTGTATTAAATAGTTTGGTGTAGTCAGTTTAATGTATGAACTTAAAAATATGAGAAAGGTATTTAGGAGTCAATTTGATGGGAATCGTCTTATATAAAAAGTATTTACCTGGCCGCTGTCCCACAAAGGTTGATAAACACCGTTTTAATAATTTGTTAAAAGTAAATTCGTAAACAGTTCATATAAACCACATAATACTTCGGAAACGTACAAATATATTTCTCTGTTGATCTTTTCAAAACCAATACATTCTTAAACATTGTTTCATCCAAATATTTCATTTTTATATTTGTTTTTGTAACTACTTTATCAAGAAAAGAACAAATGCATTTCCACTGTTGATTGATTCCACCAAGAAGTTAAGAGGATGACAAAATAACTGTATCTTAATCGAATTTCTATTCGTGGCCAAACATCAAAGAGAAAGAAACAATTCCCGAAATTCCAATATAAAGTTAATTTGAAGTTCCAAACTGAGCAACATGTTCAGCGTAACTAAGTTATCTCGGTAATTTCTGAACAATAAAAATTGATGTGTGTAGTATACGATTTCCCCTACAAGCTAAAATTATTGTGTTCGTTTGGTTTTATATACATTTCTGCTTTATATGCATTTCCCTAATAAATAATACAAGCAATCAATTTTGTTTTGTTTCAAATTACATCTAGAGATTATATATTAAAAACTAGAAAGATCAATCATGCATAAAGCATTATTATAAAACGCTTTCCAACTGAACTGCCATTTTATTTAAATATCTTTAAAATGTCATACATTCAGCGTTGATATTTTTTAAATTATTACAGAACTAATCAAAGTTTACTGATCATTTAAAAACAAAAATATCATAATTGCGTTGGTAGATAATTTAACACAGATAACACTCAAAACTAAAGCGGTTTTAGGACGGATGCAACATAAAATATATATTTAAAAGATATTTACACAGCGAAAAAATATGGATGCCAATGAAAATTGCGCACAAAGAAAGAAGCATAGGATAGACCTGAAATTTTACTGATGGAAGGATATACATGATCACAAAAACAGCGCAGCAGAACACGTACAGAGGGAGCTGTGGTACACAGTCCGGTCATCCTCAATAGCTCGTCGCACAGCCTCGTGCTGCAACACAAGCAGCAATACGGTCCGACATGGTGTTGAACAGACGCCTGATGTTGTCCTGCGGCAGACGAGTCCACACCTGTTGCACGTTAAGTTCCAAATCCCAAAGTTTGCGGCAACGATGCAGCTAGCGTTTCAATTGGTCCCACACAAGGTCGATAGGGGACAGGTCTGGGAAGCCTGCAGGCCATGGAAGTGTATGGACATGATTCAGGCAGGCCTGGTCGACCCGAGAAATTTGCAGCCGGGCATTTACTGCTGGAATTGCGCATCTGGAATCCCAGCAGCGAGTGGGAGCACATGGGGCCGTATAATCTCATCCACGTACCACTGGTCCGTCGATGTTCCAGGTACCACTACTAGAGCGGATCGGTTACCGTAGGCTATGGCTCCCCAGCCTATGATGCCTGCAGTGGGGCTGGTGTGGCGCTCAATAACGAAGTTGTTGCCGTTGAGACCCAGACCGTCCGACCTACCAGGAAGTGTAAGGTAACCGTTTGGACGGCCGAGCAGTGCCACCCAATTTAGACCGCAACCCAGTAGGGGAGGCATCCACAGGGACCGTACCCTCCTTCTCCTACCACCAACCTCTCGGAAGGACTTACGGACCCACATGTTTAACGTGATCGTACTCCGCATGAACAAGGCAGTTGTGGCAGCGTGCAAATCCAGCACGCAAACCACCGGGCTACTGCGCCCGAGATGTACCAACAACACACGGTGTTCCCAGGTGGTCACCCACCCAAGTACTAACCGCACCCGATGCTGCTTGACTTCGGTGATCTAGCGAGAACCGGTGTTTTCAGCACGGTAGGGCCGTTGGCCTTTCAATAACGAGGTTGGAATTGTGCGTTGTGCAGCAACACAAGCAGCAATACGGTTCGATATGGTGTTGAACAGACACCTGGTGTTGTTCAGCGGCAGACGAATTCACACCTGTTGCAGATTACGTTCCAAATCCCAAAGATTACGGTAACGTGCTGGCGTGTCAACTGGTCCCAAAGAAGCTCGATAGGGGACAGGTCTGAGAAGCGGGCGAGGCATGAAAGTGTCTGGATATGATTCAAGCAGGCCTGGTCTGGAATCCCAGCAACGAGTGGGAGCACTTGAGGCCATATAATCTCAACCACGCACCGCGGGCTCGTCAATGTTCCAGGTACCACTACTGGAGCGGATCAGCTGTCGTAGGTTATGGCTCCCCAGCCCTTGATGCCTGGAGTGGGGCCTATCACGGCCTGTTACGTGGCCGTCAGGCCACGTGACAGGCCGTTCGTCGGTTTTGACCACCCTGCCGTTTTCAGCAAGATGATCAGGCTTCTCTCGAAGTCCGTCAGTTGCGTATATCGACGTTTCTGACCATTATTTTCACTCCGTACTCGTGCTTGCATCAGCCGAAGCTTCTCGCATTGATACGGCGTCGACTACACGCCGGATTATAAGACCGCTGGCTCATGCTTGTAGCGCCACTCATGGGTGTACGGTCATGCGCAATCACAGATCATTTGCATACCAGCCGGCCCTCTAGCTATTTACACTACTTCTTGTGCAGATAATTTAAACTTACGTGCTTGTAGATGTAGCTTTCTGTCCTTCAAAAGAACATAATTTTGGTTTGTAGCTCGCGGATTGGATTAAATTATTATTGTTGCTCTACTATAGTATTATGCACATGAGATATAATTGATTAGCAGCTACAACGTGGATCACTCATTACTATGAATATGCATGCATTCTGAAAGTACTAATCGTTTAGCCACCAGGGGATTTCTAGATTTTGAAAAAACCACGGTGGTTATGACCATGGAATTAGAGAGAGAGGAGATAACATGGCCATGGAATATTGTACATTATGGAAAATACCATACTGCTTTGGAAACTCTAGCTGCCGCTAGTGTTAATAAATTCCCCATTTAAGTTTTTTCCTAATTGCAGAACAGAGTGGAGACAAAAATAAATTGTAAGGTGAAAAATTATGAATAAATAGAAATATATTATATGATTTGATTTATAACCTGTATAATTTTACTCTGCAAAATGAATATTTTAAATAAATATTATTTATTCAACGCAAGCCTTTCTTCATAGAAGTACTATATAGAATACAGTGGGGCTTATCTTATTTCAGCGCCACCTAAATTATTGTCTGAAACGATTTTTTCGTTTTCCTAATATGAAGTTTTAAATCCTTTCTTTTACCTCCATGAGTTGAACTTTACTTGCAACTGCATCAAGAATAGGTTGTTAGCGATTTCTTGTTTTATAAAGCTTTGTATTTCCTAACAGAAAACTTCATCAAAGAAGAAATATGTACGCAATAATAAATATACGCAATAATATATAACGCAATAATATATGTACGCAATAATAAATATACGCAATAATATATGTACGCAAAGAACGCATATTTCTGTGCAGTTAGAGGATATTTCTTAATACAAGTTCAATTTATTGAAATGCCATGGTGCAGCTATGAAATAGGAAACCGAGTGATATAAAAATAATAAAAACATGGTTATATTGTTGTTGTTGTTACTAATCTTAGCTGATCCAGCCAATAGGCTAGACCAGGTACATGAAACCAAAAAACACTCAAAAAGTCCAAGACAAGGAGGGGACTCAGTGTCAAATCCTCCTTGACAAGCTCCAGGCAGGACAGAAGACGATCAGGGGTGGAATGATTGTTGTAAACATAGAAGTGGCGGTTGCAGATTTTACTCTTGAGCAGATCTTCAAAAAAGTCAAGATGTTAGAAGTCAAATTCATTGAAGTTCCCTCCTCAGCCAAAGTATCGGAGCTCAGTCAGTCTTCCACCTTTGTATGCTCCACGTCTTTTGGCGAACAGGTGCTGTCTGTCGTACGGCGTGCACGACATTTTATAATCTCAATTACGGATTCCAAACCTTGCTAATGAGCTATTTAAATGCTGCAGAGGGAACCAATGGCAATGCTAACATAAATAAACAGCGCGCATCCACTCCATCACAACAACGAATTAAAAGACGAGGTATGACACTACAAGGTGAAAACCGACCGTCCAAACAGTTACCTTACACCTTTCTGGTAGGTCGGACGGTCTGGGTTTCAACAACAACAACTACAAGGTGAAAAGAAAAAGTGTTTTCGAGAATGTTCTAGAAGTTTCCACGAGATTTAATTTTCGACAGCGTCCTAGACGCACCTGCTGTTTTTTAGGAGGATTCAAAAAATATCTCCTGCGATCGCGCAAAGATACGCGGATCGGCAAAAATTGTGATGTGTGAACGAAATATGAGCACAGTGAAATAGTGGCGTATTAAAATATTATACGCAGGCTTCCAGCATAGTGTTGGCTTCATCTACTATCGAGGTACAAACAAACATAAGGTACGGATATGTTTCATCTGTTATAATGATTATGGAAGGCACACAATTCATATATAGTATCTATCGTACAAGTAAGAATAAGGTCGTACGAACCTATCGCAATAACGAGCTCGTGTAGTTAACTAAACGAACTACTTAGATTTTCGGTAGCTAATAGTAATTAATGTGTTTTAAATATATGTGTCTTTTAAATTATGTGTTGTATATGTATGTGTTAATTAAATGTTGTTGAAAATATATGTGTCCAGAAGGATTTAGGAATAAATTTAATAATCAAGATCTCTCTACATGTATATATATGAAAGAAAATATTAAAGTAATTGATTAAATTTAGATAAGTGTATTTATTGATATTTTATGTGTTTGTCTCTCCGGCTTGACAACCAGGAGCTTACATGCTCCACCCTTAGTGTCGGCATCATATATATATATATATATATATATATATAAGTTCTCTAGTGATAATTTAGATAAGGACAATTTTACCGTATTACACTGTCCCTTTTTCTTTTTCCATGAATCTGAAAATGGTTATATAAAATATTTTAATGCATGTATAAAATATGTTTTTTGATTAATGTTTTAAGATATTTGACTAGGTTAAATTGAGACCAACATCCGTTCTCTGGAGTACCCTAAAAACCTATATTGAAGTTTCCCATACAGTGGTTATCTATTATTTTAACAATATAATACGAAAAAAAATTTCTTTCCTTGATCTCTTCAGAACCAATAAATTCTTAAGTGTATATTTTATAAAATATTAGATATTAGTCTTTCATCGACTGCTTTATCAGTAAAAAACACACACATTTCCACTATTGACAAATTCCTGCACAAAGTTAAAAGGATGGCAAAGTAACAGTCTCTTAATCGAATTTCTGTTTGCGGCAAATCATCAAAGAGAAACAATTGTATGAATTCAATATTGAAGATCCAAATTAAACAACATCTTCAGCTTAACAAAATTAATCCAGTAATTTCAGCACAAAGGGAAAAAAAATGTTTCTTTGAAAGAGTAGAATTTAGCTCTAAAGTATTTATTCAAAAAACATGTAATTTAAATATAGTATTTATTAAACCAATATTGGATAGATACTTTTATGTATTTTGGAACGCTTTAGAATTAGAACAATGTTTTAAAAGGTGGCTCCATTTATACCTTTGTGAGTCTATTTTGAGCGTTGCAGGTTTTTCTCTATCACAATCCATACTTGAGTGACAAAATATATATTTCGTTTCTAATTGTCTTTTAGAAATTTTTATTAAATTTGGAGGATTTAGATTCGCAGCAGATCAATAAAGCCAAAATATTTGGTTTATTCAGCTGCTTTATGCTAATAGGAGAGCGATGAGCTCCCATGGCAGCTACGTTGAGATATTGAAAAACGTGTTACTCCGAATCACTGCAATGATCGGATGATTTTTGCACATAATGGAATTTTATTTAATTATATTACGTTGCTCATAATTATATTTTATTAATAGGAAAGTAAAATTCGGATGACAATATAGTACAATATAGTTATCTCCAAAACTATAACAAATTATGAAGAAGACTTCATAGGGTGAACTGTCCCGAAACTGAACTCTCTCATGAACATCTCTTTACATGTCCTGCCATTTTGACAGCACTTCAAAACACCGTGGAATTTCTACAGGAGATGTTCTACTCCCATAGCATCATTGCAATCACCAGGGCCGTGGTCTTTGCTCATGAATCTATTTAAGCTACTGACTCGTGTGGACACGACACCACCAACACCACCACTACTTCATAGGGTGACACATGGTGTGCACATTTCCTTTCTGGTGGAACTATTAAGCATTTTCATTTCATTTCGAAAAATTTATTTCCTGCAGTCATACAAATTTTGGGACTAAAAATGGTAGTAATGCCACCCAAACCGGAAATCCTTATTAAACCTTCCTCACCCCCTCTGGAATTCGATGCTGAATCCATATCAGTCATCATTTAAACTCTCGCTATATGTCAATCCTGAGGAACAGATGTTTTAAGAATTTTTTAAATGGAATTTGATGCTGCATTCAAATCAAGCATTTTTTGAGCTTCATATAAGGCAGATCCTGAGAAATACATGTTTCAAGGAAAATATTAATAAAAACAATAGTTTGGTAAACTGTTTACAACCAATAAGAAACGTTCTACTAGTAAGTAAATCACTTTGAAGTATCAATATTACATTAATTTTCTAATCTTTTACACCCTGTAACAACCTTTCTGGTAGGTCGGACGGTCTGGGTCTCAACAACAACACCCTGTAACATAATTTTTAACGCAATCTTTTGGTCAAAATAAAAACTGTTCTAAGCTAATTTTTAATTTCTCCCTTCACAAGTATAATTGCGAAACACATTTTCAATGGTGAGATTTTCAAACTTAAAATGTATTTAATTGATATCACATTAAAAGAATTAAACATATATAAATCGGAATGCATTTCAAGATGTACCACCTTTATCACCCACCCTTAAAATATTTTTCAAAAAAATTCTAATGGCGAGTTTCTTAAACATAAAATTTATTTAATTGATATCAAATTAAAACAAATTAAACATACATAAATCGGCATGAATTTCAAGATGTGCCACTTTTACATCCACCCTTAAAATATTTTTCAAAAAAATTCTATTGGTGAGTTTCTTAAACATAAAATGTATTTAATTGATATCAAATTAAAAAAATTAAACATAAATCGGCATGCATTTCAAGATGTACCACCGTTTCCATCCACCCTTAACATATTTTTCAAAAAAATTCTAATTGTGAGTTTTTTTAAACATAAAATGTATTTAATTGATACAAAATTAAAAAAAAAATTAAACATAAATAAATCGGCATGCATTTCAAGATGTACCACCTTTCCCATACACCCTTAACGTATTTTTCAAAAAAATTCTAATGGTGAGTTTTTTAAACGTAAAATGTATTTAACTGATATCAAATTAAAAGAAAATAAACATAAATCGACACGCATTTCAAGATGCACTACCTTTTCATCCACCTTTCAAGATCATAACATTAATTAATTCCTACAGCCCATATTCCAGCCAAATACTTTATTTCCTGAATTCCATTGAACACTTTTCTCATTCTAGCGAAAACGGGGACGCACCGCTAAGCCCAGGGACTCTTCAGAATGACCCAAATTAAATTTTATTCGGTCGTGATGTGGTTAGAGTACACTCGCCAAACAGCCATTTCCCGACGTATGCTTCTCGACTAAAGTTAGAGGATGAGTTGCTTCACGATACCCCGGGGATTGCTCCGGGTTTCGACTCAAAGCCAATCTTTTGTTTTAACCTTCCCGAGAGGGCCCAGTTTTATTAGTAGGCAAGTATAATCTAGATTAATATAGGAAGAGATCTCAAGAAAAGTAATTAATTTATTTAGAATTAGCAAAAGAAACGTCGAATAAAAATGAGCAAAATTTCACATTTTTAATTTCCTTGTATACAATAATGTATAAGGAAAGTATTGTGACGGGGTCAAAGATTCGAATTCGAGTTTTCGACGGGAGAGCACGTTTCAAACATCCCTGATCACGAATCGAGCATTTTTAAGATGATGTCTGTGTGTGTGTGTGTGTATGTATGTGTGTTAAACTATGTGTGTGTGTGTGAAGGTATGTGTGTGTGTGTATGTCAGTGAGACTCTGAAGACGATAACTGACGAATGAATGGACCGATTCGAACCCAATTTGGTACAAAAATCCCAATCCATGAATGCTGGAAGCCTATTGTTTTTATACGCAATCGAATGTACAGAACCCCCCTAAATTTTCGAGTGAAATTTTGAAAAAATCATTAAAAAATGAAAACCTTAAATAAAGTTACGCAGATAGGCATTTCTTATGTAATTTTTCATTAGAAAACGATTGACACAAATTTTAGAACGCTAGCATAAACCGTTCTCGATATATTGTGCATTTTTCAAAAAAATAAAAAAAAATCATGTAAAATAAAAAAAAGTGCACCTATTGAGAAACATGTTCACTTTTCGTATGCAATATCATGCGATAAATTGGGTGACATCATTCTCGTGGATCTAGCTCGTTCCATTCATGAAAAAGATACTCTGAGTAATACTTTTTATTTGAACGCCAATAGTCATGTATCTGCTGTAAGAATAACTTATTTCTCCATCCATAACGCTTGGCGAGATTTTGGCGACAAATTTCGTGGATGGTCGCCAACTTACTTAAATATTGCTAAGTTAACGAAAAACTCGCCAAATAAATAAGAATGAGGACAAATCAATAAAAATGACGACTCATTGAAGAAAATGCAATATCTTGGAAAGAATATATCTACTATCTGTATAAGAACAACCTATTGTTTTTACTGTTAAAGTAGTAAGTTTATTGCATTATATACGGAAAGTCATGTGCTGGCCTCATCAGATTTTTATTAATGCAAACATTAGAGAGGCTAAAAAATGTTAAATACATATAGAAATTCCAATGTCGCCATTTTTCCCTATCGGCACAAATTAATTGTTTCTTCATTACTTTCCATGCAATATATAGGAAAATTATTGGAATAATGTCGGAAATCTCAACTCGAGTTTTCGACAGATTATCACATTTCGGGACCTCTAGAACAATATAAAACTATTTTCAGCGTGTCATCTGTGTGTGTGTGCGTCAGTGCAATGTATGTATCCACACTAACTCAAAAATTAATTGATCAAATTTGGTATATGATCACAAAATTTGGTAGATAAATAACACATGGGTTACCTCCGATCACTCAAACTGCTTCTCATGCCTCAGGACGAGTCGTGTGGTCTGGGTTTTCGACACACGGGTTACTCTGGTGTTGATTAGATTTTCGTGCAATTTGGGAAAAAAGAACCTGCATTCTTTTGTGAAATTGCCCTCAAAAATTGTCTGTTTCCACTCTAACTGAATAACAAATTGACCAAATTTCACAAAATTCGGTACATACGTCACTTATGTGCTACCCTGATGCGGATTATATTTTGGTACGATACGGAAAAAAAGAATTTGCCTTTTTTTCCGAAATGGCCACCAAAAATCGTCAAAATCTAAAATAAAAGACTACGTAAGTGTTAATTAAAAGATTGTGTTATATGAAATTTTTGACGATGAAAAGAGTAAGGTCAACCCCATTACCCTAGGTCTTGCTGTACTCCATGTATTTTAGTTTTTGACATTTTTGCTACGTCGGTTTTGAGAATATGCCCAGTTCTCATATAAAAATGAAAACTAAATTAAAAGCTTAACTTCGGTGTATTTTCAATAATTATGCACGTCATTTAGTGCAATTGAAAACTGAATTTAATGAATTATTAATGAAACAAAGGCGGCAAAGGATTTGGGTCTGCAGAGAAAGTCATGTGCTGATCACATCATATTTTTTATATTAGTTATTTTCGCACATAGTAATACATAAAGTTAATTCTTACTATCAATTACATCGAATATGCAGTTTGTAAATGTTTTCATTTGTGTTTGGCTTCATTTTCAAATGCTTAAAAGGAAATAAAAATATCTTGAAAATGAGTAAACACTTAAGGAACTCAATTGAAAAAAATAAGGCATATGTTAACTACACTGTAAAACTTTTTACCACTTTTATTCATTTTTTCAGCTACTGACACAATTACAGGCGTTCATGAAAATTCAAAATTCATTATTCATTTCTGAAATGTGTATGTATGTGTGTATGTATGAGTGTATGTGTGTCCAAAAGTACATATTTATTTTAAAATATTTATTTATTATAAATGTAAATATTTATTTATTTATATTTATTTAGTTATTATAAATGTAATTATGAATTTATATTTATTTATTTATATGTAGTTATTTATTATAAATCTAAATATTTAGTTATTCATATTTATTTATTGTAAATGTAAATATTTATTTATTTATTTATTGAAAATGTAAATACTTATTAATTTATATTTATTCATTTATTGCAAATGTAAATATTTAGTTATTTATATTTATTTATTCATTGTAAATGTAAATATTTAGTTATTTATATTTATTTATTTATTGTAAGTGTAAATATTCATGCATTTATATTCATTTATTTATTATAAATGTAAATATTTATCTATTTATATTTATTTATTCTATATGCAAATATTTATTTATTTATATTCATTTATTTATTATAAATATAAATACTGATTTATTTATACTTGTTTATTTATTATAAATGTAAACTTTTATTTATATTTATTTATTATAAATGTAAATTTTTATTTGTTTATATTTATTTATTTATTGTAAATGTAAATATTTATTTATATTTAATTTTTGCAAATTTATGTACTATAGAGACAGATAATTGAGACATTTTGAGCAAGAAAGAGTTTCAAAATTTTCTTAACTTTGTAAAAAAGAAGTACTGTATGATTTTCTTCTATGTCTTGAATTCATTTTTCTTAAATGTACAAATTTATAGGGTATGTAAGATGAGAGGGTCTTATCCCGAATTACACAGAAAGTACCACCATACTTGTTAACATTATTGAAAAAAATGGTTGATTTCTATGTAAGGATTTTCAAAACGCGCAAATCCATCAAACTCCGCGAGTAGTATGTTGGATGATATTGTTACAACGTATGGTCTTAAATTGTGGGTGTCCTCTCAGGATACAAAAATGGCTCTGAGTTTCTGGATAACTAACAATTTTGAAAAAAATCAATAAGTATAAACGGGAACAATTTAAAACTAATGTTATGCCTAGCTCTCTTACAAGATCGCAAGATATTGTCAGATACATTAAAACCGCTATTAAATGCTCAACTGACGCGTAAAATTACTAAATATATTCTCAAAACACTGACATATCTTAAAGCTTAATTTGACTCATATTGCGTTAACTCTGACCAATTAAACGATGATTTACGTCTATAAAGTATGTAGGAATCGCTTGAAATAGGACGTATCTGCGAAACTAATGGATAAATCTATAAAGTTCTAATTCCTGCAAAAACTCACCCAATTAGCGATATTTCGCCAAATTAGGGACCAATGTCACGAAAAATAATGCCAAATTAAGGCAACCCTGCATTCACATAATAGCAACGGTTGACAGCAAATATATTTTATCCTTTATGACAGAGTCCTATTAATGCAATGCATTAAAATGTGTGTCTGTAAGTTTGAAATTCTTTCTTAGGTTACAAATGCACTAAACTAGAGAGTTTATAGTATCTTAAATAATAAAGTTATATAGAATTTTTATTATCAATTTGTGAATTTTAACCCCGAGCAGAAGCATTATGCACTTTTATGTTCAGTGAAGTTTACCTTATAAATTTAAAATTAAATTAAACTTTTTTTCACATATTGCAAAGTATAATCCGATCCGCGGAACGTTTAAGGAAAGTAAATGTAACATTTATTGGCCTTTTTTTTATTTTTACCCCATTTTTGTTTGACATTCGATATTCTATCAAATTTGGAAACCCAGTGCAGTTAAAGTTTCAAATCTGCCGGATTATCGTCACTGCACATCGATAAACAGTAAAGATCTTCCCATTACTCATATATTTCCAAATATGTATATATATATATATATATTTTAATTCCGCTTCATAAAAAATGAGGGCATGCAATAAATCCCAGAAACTGTAGTGAATAACTCAAATGCAATTTATTTCGATCATGATGTGATTAGAGTTCACACGCCAGCCAATTCTTGACACATGGTCCTGAACTAAAGATAGAGAAAGAGCTGTTTCACCGTGCACTAGGGATTTTCCAAGAACCTACTCAAAGCCAATCTTCTGTTTTACCATTCCCGAGAGATAGCTGCTTTATGAGAAGAAAAAGGATAATATAGTAGAAAAACTGAAAAGACGTAATTATATTAATAGATTTGTATAAGAAGTTCTGGGAACGAGGTTATTATCGAGGAAATATGTTCTTCCTACTTTATTAATGGCATTTAAAGATTCATCATGTAACGACATAAGCAATCCGCATCTATTTTCTAACACTTCTATATTTAAATACCCAAATGCATGGTTCGAGGAATTCTAAATAAACCAGGATTAATGTTATCTGAATTACAGATTAACTCCTTATAGCATTTATATTTTGATCTAATAACAGAAGAAGAAAAGGAAACATGCACTTCCAACATGTTTTGAAATTATATATGGAATCTGACTAGAAGCGAAACTGGTACGAATCAATCCATTAAATATATAGCCATAAATTAGTCACACATTCGCCAAGAACATGAAAGTAAAACTGCAAAATGTTTTACATCTCCATTTCTCTCTCCAATAAACCATGTTAAATACGGGATACACGAGATTGGCTTTGGCGGTGACAAATATATTATATACCCAAATACACTCACAGTCCATGAAAGTTGCGTACCAAGAATAAAACGTGGTACAACCGCGAAATGGTGTAAAAAGTTAGAGGACGGGCTGGTATGCAAATGATCCCAGGCTTGTGTGATTGCGCATGACCGTACACCCGTGAGTGGCGATGCAAACATGAGCCAGCTGACCTATAAATCGGCGTGTAGTCGACACCGCATCACGGCTTAGCACCACCCGAGAAACTTCGGCCAACGCAAGCAGGAGTACGGAGTGGTGAGTAGTCGCCAGAAAAGTCGATATACGCAACTGGCGGACTTCGAGAGAGGCCTGATCATCTGGCTGAAAACCGCAGGGTGGTCAACGCGCCGGATAGCCCGTCACGTGGATCGTTCGGATTATGCCATTCGACGGTGTTGGAAAAACTGGTCACGGGACGCCACCCAGGTACAGAGGACCGGTTCTGGACGTACCAGGCATACCACGAGTAGATAGGATCGAATGATCGTGCGGCAGACACGTATAGAACCTACGGTGACCCAATTCGCGAGTCAGGCACACGTGGCGGCTCCTGTTTGACCACGAACCATATCTAGAAGCCTGGAGGAAGGGAATCTGCGATCCCAGCGTCCCTTACGTGTTCTGCCGTTAACACGGGAATATCAGCGGCTCCGGTTGCAGTGGTGCTGGGCCAGAGCAACGTGGAATGTCACAGATTAGCGATGGAGCTTAGAGATGAGTGCCGCTTCGTTTTGAGGATCGATGATCATCGTGTCTGGATGTGGAGATTCCCTGCGTAATCACAACCTTGTTATCGAGCGCCACACCAGCCCCACGGCAGGCATCATTTGCTGGGAAGCCATAGCCTACGACAGCCCAATCCGCTCTAGTAGTGGTACCTGGAACATTGACGGGCCACCGGTACGTGGATGAGATTCTACGGCCCCATCTGCTCACATTCGTTTTTGAGATTCCACGTGCACAATTCCAGCAGGATAATGCCCGGCCGCATACGGCTCGGGTCGCACAGGCCTGCCTGAGTCATGTCCAGACACTTCCATGGCTTGCCCGCTCCCCAGACCTGTCCCTTATTGAGCTTGTGTGGGACCAGTTGAAAAGCCAGCTACCTCGTTGCCGCAATCTTCGGGATTTGAACAGAAATGTCCAACAGATGTAGACTTGCCTGCCGCAGGACAACATCAAGCGTCTCTTCTACACCATGCCGGACCATATTGCTGCTTGTATCGCAGCACGAGGTGGTGCGACGCGCTATTGAGGATGACCGGACTGCGTACCACAGCTCCCGCTGTACGTGTTCTGCTACGTTATTTTTGTGATCATGTACATCATTCAGCTGTATCCTTCCATCAATAAAATTTCAGGTCCATCCTATGCTTCCTTCTTGCTGCGCAACTTTCATTGTCCGTGAGTGTATAAGACTGTAACCACTTTGGGTGAAGATAAATTAAGTCGCCAAATAAAAGAATAAAAGATAACAACATCCCGAGACAAAAAGAGAGAGAGACAGATGGGGAGAGAACACTATAACTCAAGAGTTGATGGACATTTTAATGTAACATTTTGCACACTGCATTCAGTCAGTCGTCAAAACTCAAACAAACACTCAATTGTATGTTTCTAAACTACTCTTAAAAACATTGACTTTTGCACGTTCTACCCTACATCTGGGGCAGAAAGACATATACTCAAAAAAGCTAATAACTAATAACAGCTAAAAAGACAAAATAAAAGTAATCCGCCATTCAATGTACTGTTTTCAAAGCTATGTCATAATTTCGGGGTGCAACATTGGAAGATAAGTTGTGATTCTTCAGTATCAATTTCAATATCGTCATGGAGATTATAATGCAATAAAATCATCAATTAGCTAGCCTTTTTCAAATTCCTGTAAGAATTATGTTTGCATTTAATACACTTTATTAATTGATGAAACAAATTATGACACTTATTTTGTTGCAATCCGGACAATCACAATTTACTGCTCAGTTGTAAAAATACCATTCAGTAGCCAGGGAGATTAATCCATTTTTCTGTAGGACATTTTTTCGCTTTAAAACGTATCTTTGCAAGGTTAACTTCAGTATATTATAATTCACGTTTTACAGGCCATATCCCTCTTAACAGTTTCAAGAGCTGTCTGCATACGTACAGCTCAAACTTGTGCTACTGTAAGAATATTGCAACATACAACAGAAAATTAATAGTTTTGACAGCTAAAAATATTTTTCTTCAGGACACACAAGAAAAGTGACTTTTTTGTGTGAGAACTAGATCGGTAACTGATGTTAAAAAATCTGATGTGGGCAGCACATGACTTTCCTTATATAATGCAATGAATTTACTACTTTGTCAGCAAAAAAATACATTATTCTTATAGTAGATAATTATATTCTTTGCAAGATATTAAATTTTCGACAATTAGTCCTCATTTTCATTGATTTAGCGTCATTTTTATCCATTTAGCGCGATTTTCATTAATTTGGCAACATTTAAAAAAGTCGCCAAATTGGCGACATTCCGCCAAATTCGTCGCCAAAATCACCAAGCGTTATGAACGGAGATATAAGTTATTCTTATAGCAGATAAATGATTATTGGCGTTCAAATACAAAAGTATTACTCAAAGTATCTTTTCTCATGAATGGAACGAGCTAGATCCACGAGAATGATGTCACCAAATTTATCGCATGATATTACATATGAAAAGTGAACATGTTTCTCAGCAGTTAATTTTTATTTTTAATTTATGTGATATTTTGATATATTTATTTGAAAAATGTGCAATATCTCGAGAGCGGTTCGTGTTAACGTTATAAAGTTTCTGTTAATCGTTTTCTAAGGAAAAATTACATAAGAAATATTTATTTGCTTAACTTTATTAAAGGTTTTCATTTTTTGAGGGTTTTTTCAAAATTCAGTCGAAAATTTAGGGGGGTTCTGTACATTTGATTAAGTTTAAAAACAATAAGCTTCCAGTATTCACGGATTGAAATTTTTGTACCAAATTTGTTCGAATCGGTCCATTCGTTCATCAGTTATCGTCTTCATAGTCTCACTGACACACACACACATACTTTTAAACACACACACACACACACAGACTCAGACATCAACTCAAAAACGTCTGGTTCGTGTTCAGGGATGCTTGAAACGTGCTCTCCCGTCGAAAATTCGAATTCGAAGTTTCGACATCGTCAGAATACTTCCCTTATACATTATATGTATATACGGAAAGTAAAAAGTAAACGTGAAAAACAACTCACATGGAGCGGAGAAAACAGCATAAGCGATGTAAGGAAAAGGGGTTTGCTTATGGCGAGAAGAGGAAAAAAAGGTAAAAAAAACAAGGAGAAAGGAACAAGATGTGGGATGCCATGAGTGAGCGATAAAATCCATCTTTAGTAAGTCTTCTCAGGACGTTAAGATGTGTTCAACGACATTGTTCGTATTCAATAAACATTCAACAACATTGTTCGTATTCAATAAACATTCAACAACATTGTTGGTATTCACACATAATCAAAATTTGTTAATTTGTAGGGAAATTCATGTGTTGGACATATCACGTGCTTAGTTATATTGTAAGAAAACTCAGTTTTTATATCACATACTCTTTATTTGAAAAAATGAAGAATATGTAAATATTTTCCTCATCATTTCAGCTTTATCTCGTATGATATATACGTATGACCTTATACTTTATCATTAAAACTATATATTATGCAATAAAGGAATATTAAGCCTATTACTGAACAATATGGATTTTAATTATACGAAAAAGTTGAGAGGAATCTCAAACTCTAAATATTTTTAAACAAATTTGAACTCAGAAATAAATAATATGGAATTCTGGCTTCTGCCGTTTTAAAAATATAATAAGATTACTTTTATTTGTATCAGCCTGTATGCACATAAAATATCTATTAAAATAAAGATGTCTGCTTTTTGTGTCGTCTGTAGAAAAAAAATCTAAAAGTCGTAAGGCAGTGAAATTTGCCACATAGCTGTTTCAGGACCCAAGACTTGTCTTGGCGGGATTTCTTTAAATTCGAATTTCTTTAGATATTTTACCAAAATTATTATTACAGGGTTTCCATCCTAACACCATCGGAAAGTTCAAAATTTTATTTTTCAAGCAAACTTTGAACGGAATCAATACGAGTAATGTATGAATATTCATGAATTTTCAAAATATATGATTTTCGTGTTTCGAACACGTCCCCGATATTAAAATTGCAATATAAAAAAATCTGATGTAGGCAACACATGACTTTTCTTATATAATGCAATTAATTTACTACTTTACAGTAAAAAAAATAGGTATTTCTTTTAGTGGAACCTAGTACTACTTACTAATTATATTGTACTTAGTACTTATATTCTTCCCAGATATTGAATTTTCGTCAGTTTGTCGTCATATTCATTGATTAACCGTCATTTTTATCCATTTAGTGAGATTTTCGTTAATTTGGCAACATTTTAAAAAGTGGCCAAGTTGGCGAAATTCCGCCAAAATCTCGCCAAGTGTTATGAACGAAGAAATAAGTTATTCTTCTATCATATAAATGATTATTGGTGTTCAAATACTAAACTATTACTCAAAGTATCTTTTCTCATGAATGGAACGTGTTAGATCCACGAGAATGATGTCACCAAATTTATCGCATGATATTACATATGAAAAGATTTTCGATGTGGGTTTACGCGTCTGAGACGCAGGCATCCCGTAATCAAGCGTCTTGGCTTGGCATATGAAAAGTGAACATGTTTCTCAATAGGAAATATTTATTTTTTATTTTATATGATTTTTTGATATTTTTTAACACTTTACAACAAAGTTGAAAAGTGTTTATGACTTTGTTCATTCTGTCTGTCTGTCTGTCTGTCTGTCTGTCTGTCTGTCCGTTAGCACGATAACTGCCGTAAAAATGGCTTAATAAAAATGAAATTTTAGTATGTTGTTCAGACGGTCTATAGGACCTACGGGAATATAAATGAATAATATCACCCAATTAGTTTTGGATTGAACCCGGGTTGAAAAAATGTAATACATTGAACCCTATGGGACCTAATTTTTCAAGCATTTTTTAAGCGGATTTAAAATTCACAAATTGCTTCGAAAATTTTAGGCAGTATTCAAATTGTTCCATAAAATATATAAAAAAAAATTCAGCGAAATATATTCAGTAGTTTTTTAAATAAAAATTAAAATAATAATAACACCTTTTATATGAAGCGATCACGTGTCCATGATATGAAACGATCACATGACCCACTTCAAAATGATATATGGCATCCATCTTGTGTCAAAATCGTGATTTTTAAAGTTCTTTTTAATTCATATTGAGTGTTGTATCCATCCTAAAACTACTTTATTTCTGCCTAAATTCTGTGCATCTACATACTGAAACAACGCAATGACAATATATTTCAGTTTAAATGCTCTTCCAAATTTGATTATTTCTACTATTAAGCCTATTTTTCACCTATGTAAAATGTAAACAGCAAAATAAGTAGAATGAGTTGTATTAGAATCGCTGTAATTCTTTAACACAAAATCATTTAGTCCATGGAGTCTGCTTAGCTGATATGAATTAAGTATTCATTGATTGTAGAAAGAGAAGGACGATATTTTTCGATGAAGTTTTAAGCATAGAGTTAACTTATTTGTAGCTCCATGGTCTTAATTTTTAAATAAAATATATTATTATAGTATTCTGATGAATGACATGAATGGGGGAATTATTTATGAATGAAATATTGCTTTTATAGAGAGAGCCAGGCGTGTTATTTTTTTATGACGTCATTTGAATCAATTTCAGTTGTTTTCGATGAAGTTTTCAAATATAATAAATTATCGTAGTATTATGATAATTCTAAAATTATTACCGAGGAATGTATCAAATTTTAGAGATGTTTAAACCAGGCAATTTATACTTTAATGCCGTCATTTGAATGAAGTTAATTTTTTTCGATGAGGGTTTAAGGTTTCAAATATAATAAATTAATGTAGTATTGTGATAAGTTTTAAAATATTACCGAGGAATGTATTGCATTTGGAAAGTGTTTCATAATCAATGCTTTAAGCATGATTGATCTTTCTTGTTTTATGTGCAATATCTTGAGAATAGCTCATGCTAGCGTTCTAAAATTTATCTCACTCGTTTTCTAATCAAAAATTACATAAGATATGGCTATTTGCGTAACTTTATTATAGGTTTTGATTTTTTGATGAGTTTTTCAAAATTTCACTCGAAAATTTAGGAGGGTTATGAACATTGGATTGCGTATAAAAGCAATAGGCTGCCACTATTCATGGATTATAATTTTTATACCAAATTTCGTTCGAATCGGTCCATTCGTTCGTCAGTTATCGTCTCCACAGTTTTACTGACACACACACACACACATACAAACATACACAGACACACAAACACCCACAAATACACTCACACAACCAGACATCACTTCAAAAATGTTCGATTCGTGATCAGGGATGCTTGAAACGTGCTCTCCCGTCGAAAACTCGAATTCGAATTTTCGACCCCGTCACAATATTTTCGTTATACATATAAGGAAAGTAATAATTGTCTGGCAAACTGATATTTGTACAGCAAATAATTTCCTGAAGCCACACACATCTGTTCATTAACCCCTACGTTAAAAAGTCATCCGATAAGAGGCAATGTTGAATTATACAAAGATTCAAGTCCCACAATGAACTGTCCTACCATTGATGAATATGATACCAGAGATAATGACGGATAACAGAAACAACCGATGTATACACAATTTCGCTGCAAGATGACGGATGACTGGATGACAAAATTGGATGACATGTGTGCCTCTTTTTGCCAAAGCGTCTGCCGTCTCGTTTCCTAGAATACCGGATAGAAATCTTTGAATAGCTATTTGATTTTGACATTTTTATATCTCTTAAGAAGATATCTGCATTCCACGACAATTTTGCAAGTTGTGAGTCATTTACAGTTTAGAATACCCTGGATGGATGTGCTAGAATCAGAAAGCCGAAGATCCACATTTCAAATACTGCAAGGAAACTCGAATTGGCCACCATCAAATGCAGTATTGCTCGTACCCAGAGGGGTATAATGGAAAAATGATGGATGTGTATATGTTATCACCATATTTGCCATTCGCCTCGAATTAAAAGCCGTCGATATAAACATGCAACAATGATTTAGTAGTGTAACGAGTATGGATTGTTTCCATCGCCGTAGGAAATAAAATATCTTGCCAGCATTTCAATTTTAAAACAGCTTGCAAAAGATAGAGACTATATATAATATTTAAACCCCAAAAGGGTTAACAGGAGGCCGAACAAAAATTAGCCCGAACAAAAATTAAAATCATAATTTGGCCTTTTCTTGAGAGTAAGCTGTAAAATGCCTTCCTAAGTTTTCAGTCTCCAGGTAAGAAAACATAGTTCACCCAATTTGCACTATATCCTCACCATATTTGCACCAATTTGCACCTGATTAACGTCTCATACAATTTTAAAGCAGCTTCTATAATTTCTTTTTCCATGCACAGTTTTCCTATGCAATGTAGCAAAGCGTCAACAGGTTCATATTTAACAGTTTTAATGATCAGCAGGAGGTCCTGATTTTGTGTAGCTAAATTCTGTTAATTCAAATCTGAGAAGCTGTAATAAGTTGATCACAACAGTACTTCAGAACTGTTGACAGTTCCATTGTACAAAGCTGCAGAGATAAAATCCATAGTCACAAAACCAACCCGCTTGTAAAGGGCGTAGCCAAAACTGTGTGCGCTCTGGACAGGCGGGTTTTGCGATCACTTCAGAACAAGTTATTCATTGTATGTTTAAAGGTGATTATTTAGTACTTATACAATTTCATCTGAAAACTTTTGCATTTTTAGCCTACCTTGAGCATAGGAAGCGAGACATTTTTACTTTCCTTATATACATAAGGAAAGTATTGTGACGGAGTCGAAAATTCGAATTCGAGTTTTCGACGGGAGAGCACGTTTCAAGCATCCCTGATCACGAATCAAACATTTTTGAAGTGATGTCTGTGTGTATGTATGTGTGTGTGTGTGTGTGTGTGTGTGTGTATGTGTGTGTGTGTGTGTGTGTGTGTGTGTCAGAGAGTCTGTGGAGACGATAACTGGCGAACGAATGGACCGATTCGAACCAAATTTGGTACAAAAATCACAATCTGTAAACACTGGAAGCTTATTGCTTTTACATGCAATCGAATGTTAAGAACCCCCCTAAATTTTCGAATGAAATTTTGAAAAAATCGTCAAAAAATCAAAACCACTAATAAAGTTAGGCAAATAGACATTTCTTATGTAATATTTCATTAGAAAACGATTGACATAAATTTTAGAACGCTAACATGAACCGTTCTCGAGATATTGTTCATTTTTTAAAAAAAAATTATCAAAAAGTCATATAAAAAAAATTCCTATTGAGAAACATGTTCACTTTTCATATGTAATACCATGCGATAAATTGGGTTACATCATTCTCGTGGAACTAGCTCATTCCATTCATGAAAAAATATACTTTTAGTAATACTTTTGTGTTTGAACGCCAATAGTCATTTATCTGCTGTAAGAATAACTTATTTCTCAGTGCATAACGCTTGGCGAGATTTTGGCGACGAATTTGGCGGAATGTCGCCAACTTGGCGACTTTTTCAAATGTTGCCAAATTAACGAAAATCTCGCCAAATGGATAAAAATCACGACTAATTGTCGAAAATTTAATATCTTGGAAAGAATATTTTCAATATCTTGGAAAGAATATTAGTATCTACTATAAGAAAAACCTATTTTTTGTACTGTAAAAGTAGTAAATTAATTACATTATATAAGGAAAGTCATGTGTTGCCCACATCAGATTTTTGAAAATGTGGTGAGATAAAATTCAGGACTAGAAGTTTCTAGTCGGACATGTCTCAGAATCCCTTGTTAGTCAGAACCAATACTTGGGAATTGAAAGGTATTTAAAACTATAAATTTGTAACATTTGTAAATATTAGTTTAATTAAAGTTTTTCCTAATTTATATCTCCTTGATACAATTGCTTGGGCGCGACGTTGTAAGGCCCTACAGAACACAAATTTCGCCTCGATCTGAAATCCGAATAAACATATTTGGTCCATTTTAAATGCAAAATTACGATCATCATTACAAATCATTAGCTAGTAGGAGATGAACTCCAAACATAATATTATGCAAGTCGCAGTCCCAAAAGGTGCTAAATCCTTGAGATTTCATTTATTTTGTCACAGCCATATTTCTTTGTGGATATTTCTGAGAGGAGATGAGTTACTTCCTATAGTTGTTTATCTGTTAAATTTGTCAATTCACCACAATATATATAAAGAAATTAGCAAACTTTGCTTTCTGAGATTATTTCTCTCAGCCTTTGAAAAAAAAACAAAGAAAAATATTTCTTCTGGAACTGTACCTAAAGCATTTCTTCTTCTTTCTGTGTTCAATTCTGTGGACAGAAGAGAGATCTTTTAAAGTGCATTTGTTTCTGCCCATTTGACAAATTCTGCTGTCTGGGTGGAATCAGTTGAAATTATTTGGGCTGTTTTTCTCCCCCAGAGAAGTACAATCTGATTAGGAAGCGACGATTCCTGGATCACTTAGCCTCGACTCTTTTAATGGGTCTGCAGTAAGAACACTCCGTTAACAACAATATAAGAAGTTGACTACAAATGTCAACATAGGAAATAAACAGTCTTCTGCATCACGGTAGAGAGACTTTGCCACGGTATCGCCAAAGGCCAAGAAAAGTCTGTCTAAGAACACAACTGTATTTTTTAACCAATTTTTATACTGTGCTTAAGGAAGTATTTTATTGCTAACTGGAAACTGCACCTGCCGTTAGCCGTGGTTTAAAGCAGGGACTAATTAAATTTTTTCGAAAGGTTTTGATGCCTGCTGCGCGATCACCAATTGCGGCTAGTCAGTTGATGCAGGTGAAGCAGTGCTTTACCCTGCGTCACCCGGCATTATCGGTTGAATAGGTTATTATAACTATTTGTCGAATTTTTCAGACTCGTTTAGCTATTTTTAGATATTATACATTTGTGCCAGTAGCGCGATGTGTTTTGATGATGTTCGCTGTCGAGGAGGAGGGAAGAATCCCGCCACTGAATCTTCTTCAATTATTTGTGAAGTCACAAGCCGTCACTGGTAAGCACACGCACACGATAAATTGCAAAACACACACGAGCACAAGCTCACCCTTAAACAAGCCCTTAATCATATCTTAAACCGCTGCTCCGATACGTAATACGCTACAAATTTGTCCCGGCGCTGGGTACATCGATATTTTCAACTGTTGTTACAATTGGCAAGACAAATTAATCCCTAAGAAGATTACCTTAGTTTCGGCAGACGACGTTCATGACCTTTTCACATGGTTTTAAATCTATACTTCCAAAAGTCAACCTCCAACCCCATACTAAGAACATGTCGTAAAGAGGTCCTTTAACGTATGTGGAGCTAGAACAGTTCCTGTGGGGTACGCTGCCTGTTAGGTTCATTAAAAATAATCTACTAAAATACATGCTTCGGATAGAAAATTTATAATTAATTAAAGGATGGGTTTATAAAATTAGTTTTTCTGCGGTAGTCTGTAATATGATAAAGAGCTACTGAGAAAAATGAACGTTGAACGGCACGAAAAATTTTGTATATCGTAATATGAAAATCGGAGAGATTTAAAACACACGAAAAGTATATATTTGTAAAATTTAATATAAATTTGTCTATTCATCGTCTGGGCTCCGTTTAGATTTGTTTGAAAATTAATAACTCGATCTTTCAGTTGGTGTCAAAATTGAAACTTTGTTATAATATGTTAGGTCGTTAAACAATCGACTGATTTCTCTCAATATCGTCCTAAAACATAAAATAACTAAAACAACTAATTCGAAATTAAAATAATACCACCGAGGTGCTCCGGTGTACTAAATCTCATCGTACTGCGCTTAAAGTTCGTGCCGCAGACTACACACACAGACACACAAACAAACATCTGCCTTTATTATATTAGATTAATTTATATAGCAGTTTGAGCGAAGTTTTATGTGCTTTAAATGGAGTTGCCATAGCAGCATGCGATGTTTCTAAAAGTGTGGAATTTTTACCCTGCGAATACGCGAGAAGGGTTGGGGGTGGAGTGAGAGGTGAGGTTACGCAATGGAGCAATTTTAAAAAAAAGTTGTAAGTTTATTCTAAATGCCAGAAAATGATTAAGCTGAAAGTTTCCCTTGTGGTGAAACAGCGGAATTTCCTTAAGTACTGCGATATAGATAATTAAAACTGAAAAAAAACTAAGTGTTACATTATTGGTACGAATGCTTAAAATGTATCCAAAGCTTATTGTCTATCCCCGAGGAAAAACTGTATTTACAGACAAACATTGTCAACATTTGAAGGACTGTTTTATTTGACCTTGGAGACACATTTTGTAGCCCATTGCGACAAATTTATAAAGTATTGCCAACTTGGTGACACTAGAAAACTGCTTTCATTTCGTAGATCGGTTGAAAATTTCTCAAGTTACGTTAATTTTTCTAGAAATTTCCGCACAGAGTATATACGCTGTTCGTCGTACATTTGATTGAAGTGATAAGAAAATGTGAATTCTGAAATACGTCAGTTCTTTTAGAACTTACTCTTCTGTTTTGTGCATAAGTTAAACATTTATGAATGTATTTGATGTTTTATTTACCTAACTGTTTTTGTGACTTTGTAATATAGTGATAGTAAATATACATATATTATTCATGTTTACACTTATTGGTGATTTAAATAAAAGTGTTAATTATCAAGGGATCCAGGCTCATTCTTATATCCTAAGAATACCCTCAAGATGTCAAATATACGTCGTAATATTATACATTATTATTTACATTCATTGTTTCTATTTCTTCTATATGTATTAATCACATATGTCCAATTACATCTGTTATTTAATATATAGATAATTTTGTAGTTATTTCATATAAATATTGTTTTCAAAATTAATATAAACTAATAAATATGTTTGCCTAATGTAGCTTTTCGCAGTGTATGTATAGAAAGTTAGTACGTCGTGCGCTTCATTATATTTATTTTTTCTTATCTAATGAGGAAATGAATCTGAAATATTTTTCTTATAAATTCTCCTAAAACACTCTTATTTTTTTATGCTAGATAGCCTTACGGACGAAAATGAACTGAATTACCCCATTTATTAGGTTGGAATGACAAATTCCGTTGTCCGGAAAGGGATCAATTTGGCGTAGATGACTGCAACCTTGTCTTTTTCCAGATAAGAATAATCTGATTAGGAGGAAGTGATTACCAAAGTATTTTGACATATTCCTGCCTTTTCATAGAGTTTAGGTTGGGATAAGGATTATAGTTCTATGACAGGAAACAATGTTTGAACCAATTTCTCTTCGATGAGAGTTCACCAGCAACAGTTTTATGTTAATTTCACCCAGCGGCATCGACTTCTTGCATTGGAGACACTTTTCGAACACCCAATAATTCTGTTGTGGGTTCCTCGAACCCCTAATATTTTTGTTCGTATTTAGTGGGGATAATATGCGCATACACATATATGCACAAATTTTGTTTTTGTTCTTAAATCTTCAAGTTTTTCATTATTCATTCTCTGTTTACTATATATAAAGTAGCGTGTATAGAAACTTACCCTTCAAATTGTTTATTGTATTCTAAATACAAGCTCTTAGCTCAGGAATGATTTAAAGGGAAATAAATGTGTTGGTATTTTTAACATTGGTATAAAAACTTCAAAATAAATATTACATTTTTTGGAATTTTATAAAGATAATTGAGTTGCAAATTCATCCAGTATCTGTATATTGTATTTAATAATGATGCGCCTACAGAAACAAAATAAATGAAATAAATAATTATTCAGAGGCAAAACAAATATTTTTCTGTATTTAGCTATAATGTGTGACCGAATTTCATAAAATTTTGTAGGTAAGTCACTTATGGGCGATTCTGGTGCTGATTAGTTTTGGGTACGATCCGGGATAAAAGAACTCGCCTTTTTTGCGAAGTAGCCCGCAAAAGCTTTTATCCACTCTAGCTAAAAAACTAACGGAACTAATTTTATAAAATTCGGTCGATAACTTACTTGTGGGACACTCTGGTGCTAATTAGATTTTGGTACGATTCGGAAAAATATAACCTGCCTTTTGTTTTGCAAAATGGCATCAAAAATCGCAAAAATCTAAGATAAAAATCTACGTATGCTCAAATATATCCATCAAATGCTTGTTTAATACGTAATTTTTAACGAAAAAAGAATAAGATCAACCCCATTACACCAGGACTAGCCGTTCTTGAGATATTGTAGTTTTTTCGTATTTTCTCTACGCCATCTTTGAAAATAAGTCCAGTTATCAAATGAGAACGAAAATTTAATTAAAAGTTAATTAAATTTAATTAAAATAAAGAGAAAGTGAATATAAGTCTGCAGCAAAAATCATGTGCTGCCCACATCAGATTTTTACTATATAATAAGTTTTATGAGGAGCACTGGAATTTACTTTTACCTAGGGGTTGCGGCGAGTGTTAAGTCGACCCTAAAGTAACGTCAATAATCCAATGGGGTTCATGAGATGATTTTTACTGCAGATTGACAATCTAGATGCTATAGGAGAACTGTAATATAAATTTGCGTTTCTCCATTATTCAATGTGACTGAAAAGTAATAAAAGTTATTGTCGCTGATTGTTATGTACCAAGTTTCATGAAAATCACTTTGATTGTTTGCAAATATATCTCCTCCTACTGAAAAATAACCTTTTCTAGTGTTGATATCTAATATTGGTATTTAATATTTAATATGATATATAATATATTTAAACCTGTTTCAGAGATAAGTACTTAACAATGGTGTCCATTCATTTACGTTTGAAATTACTTACAAAAAGTTCACTCATTTAATAATAGTGAATAATTTTGGTTTTATAATTTTTTATAATAAATGCAAAATCAGGAAATATTTAGAGAAAGGCGGCTGGTAACGCTCTGTCAATGGTGCCATTCGCTTTTGAGTAAAACATGTTAAATAACTATTTGTGCAACATTACTTAAAAAAAAGTTTTTAAATTATTTTAACTTCGAATTAAAGTTTTGAAAATTAATGGTATTTTTCTTATACAGCTCCCGAAATTAAATAGGCTTATCGCTTTTATCGATCAAAATAATTGTATCTAACTTCGCACGATTTATTCAGTTTGTTTTGTAGACATAATACCCCATCTAACAGACAGATCAAACTCCTTCTGAGAAGTTGGTGGTAAGGGAAGGATAGTACGGTCCCTGTAAATGACTCCCCCACTGGGTTCCGGTCTAAATTGGGTGACACTTCCGGGCCGTCCAAAGAGATACCTTAGACCTACGGGCAGATCGGACGGTCTAGGTCGAAAAAAAAGATGACGGACCTAACTGAATAAATGGTTGATTTATTTTTATAAAAATACTCAAATCTTGAAACCATCAAAATAAGAGAATCGAATTTTTAACCCCAATTAAACTATCTCTCCCTTTACATATAGCATGCATTGTAGCAAAAGTAAAAAGCATAAATAAATAGTAGCGTATAACAAGCATTTAAGATAATGAAATTTGAATAGGATACATTTCTAACCAAAAAAAAAAAAAACATCCCCATACGCAGAGTGTTAAAATTCCCTAATTTATTATTATGTCAAACAATGTATTTCTTCAGCAAAGTCACGTTTTCTTAACCAACGAAAACTAAAGCAAAAATTAGCAGAAACAACAAGCACACAACTATAATAGAAAGTCTTTATTTCACTTCCTATAAGAGGTACAAAATTTAAAAAATACTTTGAATTTGAAATTTCTGTAATAAAATTGTAAAATTTTTACTGTACTTTTCGTGGTTTATGCTCGATTTTGAATCTGTTCAAAATGTTTTTTATTTTTGGATTCTCCTTAGATAAACGTAAGTTTATTGATAATTGTATTTATGCAAATTTGTCACCTTTCTGGTCTATATATGAACGACCATTTCTATTTCCATGTAGTCACTGATGAAGAGCGTATTTACGCTCGAAAGCGCCCTGGCCGTTTTTTAAATTTTGTACGTCTTATAGGAAGTGACATAAAGACCTTCTATTATAGTTGTGTGTTTGTTGTTTCTGCTAATTGAAATCAGACTTGATGCCAATTTATTTATTTTATAAAGCACAAATATTTAACTTAGAACTGTGCCTCCATCATGTTTGTACATCTAGGTAACCTTGTGGATAAATGTCAACTCTTTCTCGGCATTTATTTATCTCCAAGTGAAAAATTCCGCTGGCTGTTGGGACGGACTTTAGCGAAGATGGCTGAATCACTGTTTTTTTCCAGATAAAAATAATATTATTAGAAGACGATTTCTGAACCATTTAGGAATGTTGTGAAGTGTTCATTTGTGTTTTTTTTAACAATTTTTAGAGGCAGTACGATAATTAAATTTACATTTTGGAGAAGCGATTTCGAACATTTTCGTAATGTCACGAGATGTTCATTAGAGTTATTTTAACAGTGTTTAGCTTTGGAAACATAACTTAGGACTTTCTTAAACAGCTTCTGCACTCTATAACTCTAGTGCGCATAATTACTTTCCTTATATACATAATGTATAAGGAAAGTATTGTGACGGGGTCGAAAATTCGAATTCGAGTTTTCGACGGGGGAGCATGTTTCAAGCATCCCTGATCACGAATCAAACATTTTTGAAGTGATGTCTGTGTGTGTGTGTGTGTGCGTGTGTGTGTGTTTCAGTGAGCCTGTGGAGACGATAACTGACGAACCAATTTACCGATTCGAACGAAATTTAGTACAAAAATCACAATCCGTAAACACTGGAAGACTATTGTTTTTATACGCAATCGAATGTTCAGAACCCCCTAAATTGTCGATGAAATTTTGAAAAAATCGTCAAAAAATCAAAACCGCTAATAAAGTTACGCAAATAGACATTTCTTATGTAATTTTTCATTAGAAAACGATTGACACAAATTTTAGAGCGCTAACATGAACCGTTCTCGAGATATTGCACACTTTTAAAAAAATATCAAAAATTCATATCAAATAAAATATTTCGTATTGAGAAACATGTTTACTTTTCATATGTAATACCATGCGATAAATTTGGTGACATTATTCTCGTGGATCTAGCTCGTTCCATTCATGAAAAAACATGCTTTGAGTAATACTTTTGTATTTGAATGCCAATAGTCATTTATCTGCTGTAAGATTAACTTATTTCTCCGTCCATAACGCTTGGCGAGATTTTGGCGACGAATTTGGCGGAATGTCGCCAACTTGGCGACATTTTTAATTGTTGCCAAATTAAAAAAATCTCGCCAAATTAATAAAAATGACGCTAAATCAATGAAAATGGCGACTCGTTGAAGAAAAGTCAATATCTTGGAAAGAATATAAGTATCTACTATAAGAATAACATTTTTTTAACTGTAAAAGTAGTGAATTCATTGCATTATATAAGGAAAGTCATGTGTTGCCCACATCAGATTTTTTTAGATTGGCACCTACTATAATGAAGTAATATCTACAATAAGATATTTTACTTTTTTGTAACTTCAAATCAATTTCCAAATCAGATGGATTCGGATGGAATCAGAAACCCAGAATGGAGGGAAATGATAATCTACCTAAAATAAGGATTAATTTAGAGTCACTTGTACATGAATAACATTTGCTATGAAAACTATCCAATTGGTCAAACTCCAGAAGAAATCACTTCATCCTAATTACCTCAAGATTCCAAACCACATCGTAATCGAAATCGCACGTTAAGTAACACCGTTTTCACTTCGATATATAGCAAACAACAGTTATAACAATAAATCACAGCAACTCTCTTAAATCACACAAGAAAGATCAATCATGCATAAGCATTGAATGATTATGAAACACTTTCCAACTGAAATGCAATTTTATTTAAAAATTTCTAAAATGTGATACTTTCAGTGGTAACATCTTTTACAATATCACAATACTACAGTAATTTATTATACATAAAAATTTAAAACTGTATCGAAATATAAATCATCTAATTCTCTATGCAAAACCAATGAGTATTTCATTCATATAAATTGTATTCCAGACTCCAGAGCTAAATGATTTTGTATGAAAAAAATTCAGCAATTCTTATGTAACTCACCTTATAATCGCTTGAGATATTTGCATTCTGCATAAGTTAAAATTAGACTTCGTTGAAGAAATAATAAAAGTTTAGGGATCATTTAAAATGCTTCCGTGCTTAGGCACGGAATTTAAATACACAGATAATACACAGATACACAGATAATATATATGTGTGTGTGTGTGTATGTATGCAAAGTATTAGAATCGTGCCGAAGATCGGAACTAGAATTTATGAAGGATCTACACGTTTTGGGACTTCTAGAACACGAAAAAACTATTTTTAGGAAGACGTCTGTGTGTAAGGGTATATCTGTGTATGTTTCTGTGTGTCTGTGAGGATATTACATCCACTCTAATTGAAAAACTAATGGACCGAATTTCATAAAATTTGGTGTGTTTTTTGTATGAAACCTTGATGTTCATTAGATTATAGTACGATTCGTAATAAAAGAATCTGCCTTCTTTGCAAAATGGCCGGCAGAAATTGCTTTTATCCGCTCTAGCTAAAAACTAAACAAATTTAACAAAATTTGGTGTATAATATTTCAATAACCTACAAGTGATTTATATACCAAATTTAACAAAATTTGGTATATAAATCAATTGTAGGTTATTCTAGTACGTTTCGGGAAAAAGGAAAGGGCTATTTTTGCGAAATGGTCCACAAAAATCGTTAAATATAAAAATAAAAGACTACGTGTGCTCAATTATATCAATTAAATTCCTATTTTATACGAGATTTTTAACAACAAAAAGAATAAGACTAACCCCATTACTCTAGGCCTAGCCGTTCTTGAGATATTCAATTTTTTTCGCGTTTTCGCTACGCCGCCTTTGACAATAAGTCCAGCTATCAAATGAGAACCAATTTTAAGTTTAACGTGCAAATTCAATGTTATTTAAAATACTTATGGCTGTTATTTTGTGAAGATAAACTCAAATTATTATTGAAGAAATAAAGAGAACGTGAATATGAGTCTGCAAGGAAAGTCATGTGCTGCTCACATCAGAATTTTTACCAATATTACAACAATTATTTATAGAAGTGAACTGGGATTATTTGCAGGCCAGTTCGAAAAAAATGTATGATCTATATTTAATGATCCACCAGATTTTTGTAAAATAAAATGTTCAACAAATTTAAGCTGTGTAACAACTTTTAATTCTCTAGGACGTAGGAAAGTGCATTAAAAATGCCATCAAATAAGTATATCAGGAAGAGTTATATAAAATTAAAAAAAATTTGAAAAATTGTTACCTACCAAATTTATTTTAAAATGCGTAGCCTCTCTCATATACAAAATGATTAAACTCTTGGAAAGATATTTATTATATTATATATCTCTTTTTTCTTTCTGGAGGATATCCCAAAAGTCAGAATCTAATTGAATTTGTTTTTTTCCCTATATTAGATAATTTTTAATTAAAAAACTACTGTATATATTTTACTGAATGTTTTTTTATATATTTTATGGGATAATGTGAATATTTCCTAAACATTTCAAAGCATATTGTGAATTTTAAATTTGCTTAAAAAATGATTGAAAAAATTAGGTCCCATAGGGATCAATGTATTTCATGTTTTCAACCCGGGACCAATAAAAAACTAATTGGGTGATATTATTTATTTATATTCCCATAGGTCCCACAGACCGTCTGAACAACATACTAAAATTTCATTTTGATAAACTCATTTTTACGGCAGTTATCGTGCTAACGGGCAGACAGACAGACAGACACAGAGAATGAACAAATTCATAAACACTTTTCAACTTTGTTGTGAAGTGTTAAAATGTAGACAGTCTTATAGAAGGACGATAAAGCATGCCGCCTAGTATCCATTGCGTTATTTTAACAACATAACAGCTTAACAATTGCGTTTATAAGATAATATGGGTCATATTTATACAGCGTTTCCTATTTACAACTCTAATCCATTATGATTATAAGATGACCGACTGCATCGACCGATACCATGTGACCGATACCATGTGATTATAAGATGACCGACTACATAAGGTTATTTTACTCTCCTGCAACCCCTAATCAATCGCCTAGGCTGAAGATTTGTGTGGAGTCAGGAAAGCGGAAATAAAGAGATGATCAAACACCCCACAATTTGCTCAATTTTTTCTAGATTTCGGACCAACTGGCAGTCACATTTGGACAAAATATTTGATTTCTATTTAGGAAATGATTGAAACATAAATCTATCAAAATCGGAATCCAATTTTTGACTATCACTAAGCTTTTCTTTTGCATTAACACTAAATGTACCATAACACTAAACGTACTAACATTGTACACGTTTGATTAGAAAATTCGCATATAATGTTATCCCATTTTCTCACTGGACTTCATGACTTTTTCAATTCAATGTTTACAATAGATATTTCAATATTTATTTTTCTTCTTCTTGTGTTTATATGACAAAGATGCATACTGTACCGTTATCTGTCACGACCAGTCAATTGACCGGGAGAAAAAGTTATTACCTTGTAAGGTAAGAAATAAATAAATAACATATGCGAAGAGTTTTCGGATATTGATGAAGGTGAACTTTCTGAAAGTGAAGATATATTATCTGAAAGTGATAATGATCTATTAGACACTGATCCGTTATCTATCACGACCGGTCAATTGACCGGGAGAAAAATTTATTACCTTGTAAGGTAAGAAATAAATAAATAACATATGCGAAGAGTTTTCGGATATTGGTGAAGGTGAACTTTCTAAAAGTGTAGATATATTATCTGAAAATGATAATGATCTATTAGACACTGAGTGTGAGCCTACAGATACCGACAATAAAGAGGAAAATATTGGGAATATAATACGTAGATGACGGAAAAGGATGAGATTGCTCTCAAGTTCTGAAGATGAGCATGAAGAAATGAGCAGTATATTTCAATCAATGACAATGTTTGGAAATAAATGCAAATAGGCGCTACATGTGGGAGAGCAGCACTTCATAACATTTTCAGGGAAGAATCAGGTCTAACGCGGGATATGCAAAACGTAATTTTATAAGGGATATAGTGAAGAATGCATTTTCGTTGATAATTGACCACCGTATTATGATACATATAAGAACATGCACAATAGAAGAAGTAAATTGAGTTTTAAAAACCGATGTCTATTGCCTTAAAGTTACTTTGTTTAATATTCCCTTACTAAAATCAATATTACCTGCATTCAATCAGAAAAAATAAAGTTTTTATCTAAACACCGGCCATTTGACCATTTACGGTACTAGTAAGTATATACTGAGTGTCGATACATTTAGTGTTAATTACCTATCGTAATAAAAATAAAAACCAACGATAATAAATACCATTTATGAAAGTTATTATTCTTGAAAGTTATTATTACATGAAAGTTTATTACCGTTTATCTAAGACAATGAAATTTGAATTATCTTTAATAATAATAGAATACATGCATAAAATGGTAACCTTAATTTTTCAATGATTCAAATCATAATATACGAGGCATGTTTTTTATGTAAGTACCGTTTTGCGATTCCGCCGCCGCAGCGCTACGGTCGGCGTTCCGCGCATGCGCGCTGGTTACCTACATCTCTTGTCTACGCACTGACGCCATTACAGTCTGATTCTTCATTGTATACGTTGTTTACTGAGTGTTTAAGTTGCCTCCGACAATCGTGAGTCCCGCCGATTGTGAAGTACGGGCTGTTATACGATTTCTTAGTGCTAAAGGCATAAAACCGATCGATATTCATCGTGAGATCTGTGAAGTTTACGGACAAAACATTATGAGTGATGGAATGGTAAGGAAATGGGTGAGAGCATTTAAAGATGGCCGCACAAATGTGCATGATGAAGAACGGAGTGGGCGTCCTTCGGTCTTTAATGAAGATTTGGTGCAGAAAGTGGAAGAAAAGGTGAGAGAAAACAGACGCTTTACAATTTCATCAATGTGCGACTGGTTTCCTCAATATTCTCGTAGTGTTTTGTATCGCATTGTGACCGAGAACTTGAATTACCGGAAATTGTGTTCACGTTGGGTTCCAAAAATGTTGACGGATTTGCACAAAACCCAACGTTTAGGCAGTGCATTGACTTTCCTTGAGCGGTACCACAATGAAGGTGAAGATTTTTTAGACCAAATTGTTACTGGTGACGAAACATGGGTGGCCTACGTCACACCAGAATCAAAACAACAATCCATGGAATGGCGACATTCATCATCACCTAAAAGAGTGAAGTTTAAGCAAGCAATTTCTGCCCGGAAAATCATGTGCACAGTTTTTTGGGACAAAAAAGGAGTATTGCTAGTGGAGTTTCTGCCTCGTAATGAGACAATCAATGCAGCGTCTTATTGTGAGACATTGAACAATCTGCGTCGTGCAATCCAGAACAAAAGACGTGGCAAGTTGAGTAAGGGTATCGTTTTGCTGCATGACAATGCCCGTCCACATGTGGCTAATCGGACCAAAGATCTCATCAAATCTTTTAAATGGGAAACTCTAGATCATCCTCCATACAGCCCTGATCTGGCGCCCAGCGACTACCATTTGTTCCTGCACTTGAAGAAACACCTGGGTGGTCAGCGTCTTCAAGACGATAACGAAGTCAAAACAGTTGTGATACAGTGGTTAACAAGTCAGGCGGCAGAATTTTATGAGGAGGGTATTCAAAAACTGGTGCCACGTTATGACAAGTGCCTCAATATTCACGGAAATTATGTAGAAAAGTAGATTAAGGTACAGGCTTTCATGTAGAAATAAAATTATTGCGATATCTTTGCACGTCTTTTTTTAATTCCAAAACGGTACTTACTTAAAAAACATGCCTCGTATTATACCTCACCATTTTGTGGACGGTTTAAACATACATCTATCTATCAAAATCCTTTTATCAGATTTCTGACCCTATCACAATGCTTTCTGTTTGGATTAATTGCGTATTACAATTAAATGGAAATGAAAAGTATAATAGGTACAGTTAAGTATCTGAGATAATGGAATGAATTATTTTTAATAAACACATAATTTGAATTATTTTTAATAATATCATAATACATGCGATAATTTGCCACTGAGTCAAAACATTTATATATTATACCTCATCAAATGTACTTACTTTTCCTTAACTATCGCGAAATCGCAACAGAAATATTCCACTTGGAACCGCACCAAAATTTCAATTATTTGTTTCTCCCTGTAACCTTGTAGACAAAAGTGAGCTCAATCTTGCCATTTATTTATGTCCGAGTGACAAATTCCACTGTCCGGACGGAATTATTTTAGTGGAGATGGCTGCATCATTGTTTTTCTCCAGAGAACTGTAATTAAATTAGGAGAGCCCGATTTGTGAAACTTTTACGAATGCAGTGAAAATTTTCAACAGAGTTATTTTGCAATATTTTAAAATAAGACAATTTAGGTCACTGTGTTAAAGATCGATATATTTTTAAACGTATGCTAGTTAAGTAATTATATTTCTGCTTGTAAAAGTCCAACACCATAAAGGAATCATTAGAATTGAATGCAATTTATTCCACGGACGACCTGTATTAATACAAATAAACGATTAAATTTACAAAGCAAACAAACAATATTACATGTCGAAAATCAGTATTTGGTGACCATCACACCCTGCAATAAGTGCTTCTATAGAACGTGGCATCAACTCAAACAGATTTTGAATTAATACCTGAGAAAGAACATTACAGATTGCTTCTATCCGAACACAAAGCTGAGTTGTATTAATCACGGGACGAGCTTCATGAGCGCGACGCTGACCGACGAAATCCCACACATGTTTAATAGGCGACATATCCGGTGAATAGGTAGGTCAAGAAAGAATATGTATCTATTTTGCTGAAAATAAGTCTTGAACATATTTTAAATATGTGGACGGGCATTGCCCCATTGAAATACAGCTCAAGTTCTTTACAGGCAAAAAGGATATCGTCAACGTAACGTATGAACAGCAATTTGTTTAAAATGTGTGTGCCCTCTTCATATTTGTTGAGGTAAATGTCGGCGAGAATGGAGGAACACCCACCTCCCATGGGTATACCATGGAGCTGTTTGTAGAAATTGGTACCATCGTATAAGACGGTTTCAAAAAGTACAAGATTGACTAAAGATTTAAATTTACTTAGAGTAATATGTTTTTGCATATTATATTTTTCGTAGACTTCCATCAAAATGGCAAATAGATCTTTAATATTTATATTACTGAACAAATCATTAAAATCATAACTTTTATAATGTAAATCTTCAGATATGGTTTTAATTTTTTCTATTACTTCAAGACTATTACTTATAAAATAAACACCATTATTTTTTATTTTAATCATAACTTCTTTTAAGATTGATAGAAGCTTTTTATTTGCTATTGTTAAGTCAGTTTTATAACCATTAATAATGGGGCTGAATTTCACTGGATTTTTATGCAGTTTTGGTATTAAAGTAACATAAGGAAATTTAATAGCCTTCAATGTGTAACCCACAGATTTATAAAAGGCCCTTATACGGTTTTCTATCTCGTTCTGTGAAAGTTGTAAAGGGCTATATACATCACGATCCTGGTAACATGCAATCAGTAATTTATTATAAAGATGTTGACATGTAAATGCATAATTTGATGCAACTTTATCAACATATGTAATTACGAAATTCTTTTGAAAAGTCATCAATTCATTTCTATTGTAATGTTTTACAACTTCCCTCCTTCCAATGTTATTGTATGTTTTAAAAAAAGCATTTAATACAGCTGATTTCCACTCATTATATATCGAAGTGGGTATACTGTATTTCACTGCACATCGATAAATGAATATGTCTATATCTTGCGTAATTGTACCTCCAATAGAGCGAAACTCGGCTATACGAAATTTAGTGCCGAGTTTGAAGAAAGGTTTCAACGATGATGTTTGTAAAAGATCAAGATCACCAGAAATAACGTGACCATGATGACTGTCGATAAAATTGGAATATTCTGTACAGGAACAATTCTGTGGATCATAAATTACCTTTCTACAAACAGTGTTATAGTTATAGAAATTTCTGCATAAAGGTTTAGCATATTTATAAGCGATTTTAATTTGTGTATTAGAAATATGAAACTTATCCTGAAATTTATTTATATGATATATTTACTTTATCAAAATTTTTCTTCTTGTAATTAATAATGAGATATTCTTTATTGATACAAACAGGTTTGTTTTTGATTAAATTTAAGTTTAAGTAATTTGCGCGTAATTTAATGTAATCCAAGAAAATAGCAGCAATATAAAAGTTTTTTGAAAAAAGTTCCTTAAAAACGTCACAATTACAAAAATCCCAGATATCTCTCAAAAATCTATTTCTGACTCCATAAATGCAATTTTTAATCCAAGTATGTTGTATTGCCTCACTATCAGCACATTTCCGAGCAAAAAACATTAGATTCTGTATTGTGTCAGTGAGTTTTAATTTTATTTTTCTACCGCCACGTTTTTTACGTGTTAAGTTACCATTTTGGTTGCAATGTTTCTGATTATTGATTACGACATTAGAGTCGTGTTTTTTTATATATTCGAAATTATAATTGTTATTGTATAACATGGAATTCAGACCATAAGGATAAAGAGTGTTAAAATGGTGAATGTAGTAACTCTCCCACCAAAGGCGTTCTTTAAGGTTGACTACTATATCCAATATAGTCAACTGCATTGCCTCAATACCATGATCACTGACGTGTCGAATTTCCATAGATGCATCAAAAGAAGGGTCTTTTTGTAATTTATATATCTGGCTTCTATGTAGGTTGATTCTTACGTTAATGTGATTTTTAGTTTGACCTATATATTGTAAACCGCAAATCTTGCATTTTATACAATATATGCAGTTATAAGACTTGCATATTATACGATGTTTTTGGTTATTACAGATTTGAGATGGATTTAACATAGGACAAAGTTTACAACGACTAGATGTACATTTTTTGTATAAAAATTTACAGAAATTTTTGAAATGGCTATTATATGATGGATGAGCACAATTATCACAATTAAATAAATTATAATTTTGCTATTTATTGGTCCAAAAGTATCTACACTGTATAGAAATAATAACTTTACACAAAGGTTACAAGGCTTGTTCAAATTGTTTTCCATCCATATCAAAGATCCATAAGAGGCAGGCAGATATTACTTGCCTATGATGCAATTCTGCGTTGAGTCATTTGCACTCTTGCTGTAAACATTTACATTTTAATTTATGATTAATTCCTCACCAACTTCGTTTACACATATCTCTGGGACTTTTTATGATACATTGCTGAAATTTTGTACATCAGCTTATTAGTGTATGGGGCACATTTTACTCATTGGAAATGTTTTTGTACGGGGTCCGTATAAAAATTAAATTTTGTATTTTTTCAAATTTAATTCCCTGAAATTTTTTTATCGATTTCATAAAATTCTGTACCTTTTTTTACGCAACTTTGTAATTTATTATATATGTCTAAGATCAATATGTAAGGAATAAAAGCCGAGGTCAATGCTTTGGGGACATCCTGTATATTGCGTGCCAGTATATTGCGTGTTCTTTGCAAATAGTGTCTCAAAAAGCTGTTATAAGTAACCATTTAGAAATACAAAATACAGCAAAATATTTCCTTTTGAATATTCATTAAGAATATATTTATTTCCTCGCGTGAGGAACCGGAGAAAAGTATGATGATAGTGATTGTGACTTTTGCCACTTTTTTTTATGGATATGATTTTTACTTTCCTTATATACAATAATGTATAAGGAAAGTATAGTGACGGGGTCGAAAATTCGAATGCGAGTTTTCGACGAGAGAGCACGTTTGAAGCATCCCTGATCACGAATCGAACATATTTGAGTTGATGTCTGTGTATGTGTGTGTGTGTGTGTGCTTGAAAGTATGTGTGTGTGAGTGTCAGTGTAGAGTGTGTCTGTGGAGACGATAACTGACGAATGAATGATGGGCTATTTTGAACGAAATTTGATACAAAAATAATAATCCATGAATACTGGAAACCTATTGTTTTTATACGCAATCGAATGTTAATAACCTCCCTAAATTTTCGAGTGAAATTTTGAAAAAAATTCATTAAAAAATCAAAATCTTTAATAAAGTTACGCAAATAGACATTTTAATGTAATTTTTCATTAGAAAACGATTTACATAAATTTTAGAGCTCTAGCATGAACCGTTCTTGAGATATTGAACATTTTTCAATAAAATTATCAAAAAATCATATAAAATTAGAAAAAAGGTATTTACCTATTGAGAAACATGTTCACTTTTCATATGTAATATTATGCGATAAATCTGGTGACATCATTCTCGTGGATCTAGCTCGTTCCATTCACGAAAAAATATACTTTGAGTAATACTTTTGTATTTGAACGTCAATAGTCATTTATCTGTTGTAAGAATAACTTGTTTTTCTATCCATAACGCTAGGCGAGTTTTTGGCGACGAATTTGATGGAATGTCGCCAACTTGGCGACTTGTTTAAATGTTGCTAAATTAACGAAAAATTCGCCAAATGGATAAAAATGAGATTACATCAATGAAAATGACGACTTATTGATGAAAATTCAATATCTTAGAAATAATATATCTACTACAAGAATAACCTATTATTTTACTGTTAAAGTAGTAAATTAATTGCATTATATAAGGAAAGTCATGTGTTGCCCCCATCACATTTTTTAACATTAGATTAAACCAAATTTTTGCTTTGTTTAACCGATGTAGTCGACCGAAGAAAACGTGAGCCTAAGAAAATGCATGGTGATCATGATTTAAAATTAAGTCCAATTTTTACCATAAATACATCCATGATGTACTGGATACCTGAAATGACTTTAGTTGGTTTGTGGGTGTGTGAATGGTAGTGTCTGTGGGTGTCAAGACGTTAACCATAAGTAATCTTAAAGACAAATGAAGCGATATGGATCCAATTTGAGTGGTATACCCTAGTAGCATTTAATATTGTTCTAATATTAGACAAATATTGTATATCTTGGAATTAAATTGGAAATATTTCCAATATAATACCAATATCGGCCAGATATTGGGGTTACATTAGCCTCCAATATTGGCTAATATTTCCATTATATTATTACGCCAATATTGGTGTTAGATTGGAAATATTGGCGCGATGTTGTCCCAATATTTTAAGTTAATATTGGGCTAATTTCGTCAAAATATACGCATTTTACTTTCCCTGCAATACGTGGTAATGTATAGGGAAAGTATTGGAATCATGTCGAAAATCGCAACTCGAGTTTTCGATGGATCTACACGCTTCGAGACCTCTAGAATTCGAAAAAACTATTTTTAGCTTGACGTCTGTTTTTGTGTCTGTATATCTGTGTATGTGTCTGTCTGTGTGTCTGTCTGTGTGCCCGTCTGTCTGTGAAATGTATGTATCCACTCTAACTCAAAAACTAATGGACCGAATTTCATAAAATTTGGTAGATAAGTCACTTGGATGTGACCCTGGTGATGATTAGTTTTTAGTACGATTCACAAAACAGAACCCGCATTTTTTTGTGAAATGGCCCGTATAAATGTAATCTATCTGCTCTAGCTAAAATAAACAAGAAAGATCAATCATGCTTAAAGCATTGATTATGAAACACTTTCCAACTTCAATGCAATTTTATTTAAAAAAGTCGAAAATACAATACATTCCTCGGTAATATTTTAAAACTTATCACGATACTACATTGATTTATTATATATGAAAACTTAAACCTTCATCGAAAAAAATGAACTTCATTCAAAAGACGGCATTGAAATATAAATTGCGTGGTTTAGATATCTCTAAAATGCAATACATTCCACGGTAATATTTTTAAATCTATCATAATACTACGATAATTTATTATATTTGAAAACTTCATCGAAAACAACTGAAATTAATTCAAATGACGTCATAGAAAAAATAACACGTCTGGATCTCTCTATAAAAGCAGGATTTCATTCATAACTTTCTCCATTTCATTCATCACAATACTATAATAATTTATTTTATTTAAAAATTAAGACCATGGAGCTACAATTCATAAACTTTATGCTTAAAACTTCATCGAAAAATATCGTCCTTCTGTTTATAAAATCAATTAATATTTCATTCATATCAGCCATGCAGACTCCATGGACTGAATTATTTTGTGTTAAAGAAATACAGTAATTCTAATACAACTCATTCTACATATTTTGCTGTTTACATTTTACATAGGTGAAAAATAGGCTTAATTGTAGAAATAATCAAATTTGAATGAGAATTTAAACTCAAATATATTATCATTGTGTTGTTTTAGTATGTAGATGCACAGAATTTAAGCAGAAATAAAGTAGTTTTAGGATGGATACAACACTCAATATGAATTAAAAAGAACTTTAAAAAATCACGAATTTGAAACAAGATCGATGCCATATCTCATTTTGAAGTGGGTCATGTGATCGTTTCATATCATGGTCACGTGATCGTTTCATATAAGATGAGTAATTATTATTTTAATTTTTATTTAAAAAACTACTGAATATATTTAGCTGAATTTTTTTTTATATATTTTATGGAACAATTTGACTATTACCTAAAATTTTCGAAGCAATTTGTGAATTTTAAATCCGCTTAAAAAATGTTAGAAAAATTAGGTCCCATAGGGCTCAATGTATTTCATTTTTTCAACCCGGGTTCAATCCAAAACTAATTGTGTGATATTATTCATTTATATTCCCATAGGTCCTACAGACCGTCTGAACAACATACTAAAATTTCATTTTGATTAAGTCATTTTTACGGCAGTTATCGTGCTAACGGACAGACAGACAGACAGACAGACAGACAGACAGACAGACAGAATGAACAAAGTCATGAACACTTTTCAACTTTGTTGTAAAGTGTTAAAAATTGACCAAATTTCACAAAATTTGGTAGATAAGTTACCTGTTGGATACTGTGATTCTGGTTAAAATTTGGTTCGATTTGGAAAAGAAAAACCCGCCTTTTTTTTAAGAAATGGCCCGCAAAAATCTCATGTATCCACTGTAGCTAAAATACTAATTGATCAAATTTCACAAAATTTGGTAAATGAGTTACTTGTGGCATACACTGGTGTTGATTAGATTTTGGTATGATTCGGAAGAGAACAACCTGCCTCTTTTTACGGCCCGCCAAAATCTAAAAAAAAAAAAGCCTAAGTAGTGTGTGCTTAAATGTATCAATTAAATTCTTCTTTTATTCGCAATTTTGAAGAATAAAATAATATAACACACTCCGTTATACATTAGGACGAACCTTTCTCAAGAAATTTGAGATTTCTTGCATTTTTGTTACGCCGATTTCGGAAAAATGTCTAATTACCAAATAAAAACAAAAATTGAATTAAAAAAATCAAATTTAGTGTTATTTGGTTCATTTGAACTCATTCTAATGAATTACTAAATATGTAAAGAAAATATGACTTTGAGCCTGCAGAGAAAGTCATGTGCTGCCCACATCAGATTTTTTACTTTGTCGCGGATGTTCCAATGTCACATTCTGGGTTAAAACCACAAATATCTGAGCTGATCAGCAAATACTCTAACCATTGAACTGAAGGGAAAGTCAGCAGTCCCACATCTGCAAGGAAAGTCATGTGCTGCCCACATCTGATTTTTCGTATTGGTCCAATATTGGATCCAATACTAAGCTCGGGCCAATATTTAACTGCTACTAGGGTACTGAGAGATCTAATTTGGGTGGTCCAATTTGGTGGTATATTGTTTAGATGTGAATGCTGAATAAAACCGAAAAGATACAGGTATAAAAGGTATAATCGAAAAGGATATACCGTAAATGTATTTATAAAATAAGAGATTTTGTCAAAATCAGTGACTTTTCGTATCCTCAGAAACACAGAAGCGATTTCCGCCCAATGTGTGCGGTATTCTGTGTATATTGTGTAGATGTGACTGCAGAAAAGAAATATTTAAAGTACATATAGTTGATTCAGAGGTAGAATGTCCATTTTTTTAGCATGGAAAATCATGGGATTGCCTCGATCCTCTAGTTGTTATTTAATAAAATATGAAAACATGAGTACAATTTTAAATTTAAGTTTTAGATATCAACTGATTGGAACACCATCGGTTTTATACATAAAAAAGGTAATTTTTGATTAATAAATTTTAATATTTTTTATTATTAATAATTTTTGTTTAATCAATTTGATACTTTAACTATTGTTTAATAAAAGTTCGTAGTTGTTTCCGTACTTCAATATGATTACATTAGCTGTGAGTGACGTTTCACATGTTTTTGAACGCACCAGTCTACTATTACTTTCCTTATATATATAATGTATAAGGAAAGTATTGTGACGGGGTGGAAAATTCTAATTCGAGTTTTCGACGGGAGAGAACGTTTCAAGCATCCCTGATCACGAATCAAACATTTTTGAAGTGATGTCTGTGTGTGTGTGTGTGTGAAAGTATGTGTGTGTGTGTGTGTGTGTCAGTGGGTCTGTGGAGACGATAACTGACAAACGAATGGACCGATTCGAACGAAATTTGGTACAAAACTCACAATTTGTAAACACTGGAAGCCTGTTGTTTTTAAACGTAATCGAATGTCCAGAACCCCCCTAAATTTTCGAGGGAAATTTTGAAAAAATCGTCAAAAAATCAAAACCGCTCATAAAGTTACGCAAATAGACATTTCTTATGTAATTTGTCATTAGAAAACGATTAACATAAAATTTAGAACGCTAACATGAACCGTTCTCGAGATATTTTACATTTTTCAAAAAAATTATCAAAAAGTCATATAAAATAAAAAAATATATATTTCCTATTGAGAAACATGTTCACTTTTCATATGTAATACCATGCGATAAATTGGGTGACATCATTCTCGTGGATCTAGCTCGTTCCATTCATGAGAAAAGATACTTCGAGTAATACTTTTGTATTTGAACGCCAATAGTCATTTATCTATTATAAGAATAACTTATTGCTCCGTCAGTAAAGCTTGGCGAGATTTTGGCGGCGAATTTGGCGGAATGTCGCCAACTTGGCGACGTTTTGAAATGTTGTCAAATTAACGAAAATCTCGCCAAACGAATTAAAATGACGCTAAATCAAAGAAAATGACGACTAATTTTCGAAAATTCAATATCTTGGAAAGAATATAAATATCTACTATAAGAAAAACCTATTTTTTTACTGTAAAAGTAGTAAATTCATTGCATTGTATAAGGAAAGTCGTGTTGCTCACATCAGATTTTTTTCAAAACAGCGTTACCATCTCATCTTCCCAACAAAAAGTAACTTAATTGAACAACCGCGACATTTCAAAATGGTTCGAAAATTCCCCCTTCCAAATCAGATTGCACATTATAAGCTTACCATACGTCTCCCTTTCGACCGGGATTGTCCCGATTTAAAGGAACGTCCCGAAGACCCGGCCGGTTTGTCATTTTGTCTCGGTTTGAAATTTATCTTTTGGAATTAAATTTTGTGGTAAGGAACAATTTTTGTGGCTGAGGGACGGTATTGCAATTGAAACAGCTGCAGACAAAAATTAATGAATGACTTAAAACTGCAGTTGTGAGCGTAAACGAATTGTTGCATGAAGTGGAGATAGCTAGAAATTGTAGTCTTAGAACTGTGAGACACGGAAAATAATGAAAGTTAACTGTGAAAAAAATAAACTGTAAAGATTTACATTTTGAAGAATTTTAGGAGTCAAAAAATTTTAATACCAAATTTCAACCGAGTTATGGTACAATTTTGACTGTCAGATACTACTGTCCTTTTGCTCCTGTTTAAAGGGTATTTTTTTTCTCCAGATGATCCGTCTGGGGAATTACTGAATCAACTATGTCTAATGCATGTTGTTGTTGAGACCCAGACCGTCCGACCTACCAGAAGGGTATAAGGTAACCGTTTGGACGGCCGGGAAGTGCTACCCAATTTAGACTGGAACCCAGTGGGAGAGGCATCCACAGGGACCGCACTCTCCTTCTCCTACCACCAACCTCTCGGAAGGACTTACGGATCCACATGCTTAACGTGATCGTACTCCGCATGAACACGGCGGCAGTTGTGGCAGCGTGCAAATCCAGAGCGCAAACCACAGGACTACTGAGCCCAAAATGTGCCAACAGCACGCGGTTGTCCCAGGTTGTCACCCACCCAAGTACTAACCGCGTCCGATGCTGCTTAACTTCGGTGATCTAACGAGTACCGGTGTTTTCAGCACGGTAGGGCCGTTGGCTCGATGTCTAATGCATGTGTAATAATAAGTCTAATGCTCTGTGAAATAAACCTAGATCTAGAATGTTCAAACTTTTATGGAAATAATAAAAACGACAAGAATTCCGTTTAAAAGTTTACGCTAGCAACAAGTATACGAATGGTTGAAATCAAATGACTAATGTCTTATGCTTCAGATTCCTCTTTTGTTTCTTATACTCAATAAATAATTTCACTTATTTAGTTTTTATATTTTATTCCGGTTTGAAAATAAATTTATATGGTAAGCCTATACTTATATGAAGGAAACACAAGAGCCACAATCCTCTCTGTTCAACTGATTTTGTCCAGACAGAAGAATTTATCACGTGGATAGAAATAAATGCTGTTAAAGGAGCTTGCATTTGTTTATAAGTTTATAGGGAGTCGATAAAAAGATACGAGGCTTTCGGAAGTCGTTGCGAGAAAAATACTTTTGCTTTGTTTCAATTTGCAAATTTTTAATATTTTACGGTTTTAATATACGGTTTTTATATTTTACAGTTTATTAATCGACACCTGCAAGCGAGCGGTCTCAATTGCACACTCTTTGCTCTATAGTGAGCACTCGTCTGTAAGACACGGACGACGTCTTCGCCTTTCATCCTCAACTGTATGCATAGAGAGGGATGCATGCTATACAAATTACGGACATAGTATGTGGGGGTTTAAAAGAAATGCAAATACAAATCATTCTCCCACTTTTAGAAGGTCTCGGTGCGGATTCTGCAGTCTTGTTGTCCAAGGAGAACAATTTTCGCTCTCGGAAACCTCATTAATCCTTATTCTCGAACTACATACCCAGTCTCATCCATCTGATAGCTCTGAACTGATCGAACTGCTCTCATCAAATTCATCTCCCTGAACTGCACTGGCTGATCAATCCGATACCCATTCTGCGGTGCTGTTACCTACATACAATAAAAGTGCGCCGAAACCGTGTCGCTTGAAGCTTTGATCTTCTCTCTGAATCAAAAATGAAAATCTTCTTCCGAGCTCGTGACAAAGCTCCCCAGCTCGCGGTGAGTTAAGTATTGGAGGAAGTCAGCAAAGCTTTCCCCCAACACTTAACTCACCACTGGGGGTCGCAGTGGTTCCTGATCTGGCCAATAAAACACCTCTTTCCCCATCATATATATTTATTTACGTTTTATCTTCCCTGCAATACATGGAAATTTATAGGGAAAGTATTGAAATCATGCCAAAAATCGCAATTCGAGTTTTCGACGGATTTACACGTTTTAAAACCTCTTGAATACGAAAAAACTATTTTTAGCGTGACGTCTGTATGTGTGTATGTCTGCCTGTGTGTCTGCGTGTCTGTCTGTGTAATATATGTATCCACTCTGACTCAAAAACTCATAGACCGAATTTCATAAAGTTTGGTAGGTAAGTCACTTGCATGTGATCCTAGTGCTGATAAGTTTTTGGTACGACTCTGTATAAAACAACCCGCCTTTCTTTGCGAAATAGACCGCAAAAATTGCCTGTATCCACACACACAAACTTAAAAACTAATTGATCGAATTTTACAAAATTTGGTAGATAAGTCATTTATGGGTCACCCTGGTGCTAATTAGATTTTGATATGATTCGAAAAAGAAGAACCTGCATTTTTTTACGAAATGGCCCGCAAAAATTGTATACATCCATTCTAACTCAACTAATCGACTGAATTTTATAAAATTTGGTAGATAAGTCACTTGCGGGCGACCCTGGTGCTGATTAGATTTTGTTATGATTCGGGATAAATACTCCTGCCTTTATTGCGAAATATCGCGCAAAAATTGCATATATCCATTCTAGCTGACAAACTAAATGATCAAATTACGCAAAATTTTGTAGATAAGTCTCTCGTAGAATACTGTAATACTGGTTAGATTTTGATACGATTCGGAAGAAAAGTATCTGCCTTTTTTTTCGAAACGCCCGCAAATCTAATGTATTCGATCTAGGATAAAATACTACATGTGCAAGATAGTGACACACTGAAATAAATGACTAAGATTGGTAAAATATATTTATTAAGTACTTGGTCTACATGTTAAATTTGACAACTAGGCAAATAAATCTGACCCTAAGCTAATAAATCTTAGACTGTAGGATAAACCATTCTCGAGTTATTGTAGTTTATGGAATTTTAAGGACCTGAAGAATTTAAAGTGAACTAAGTCGCCAAACGAAACGAAGATGCAATAAAAAAACGAATTGGATATAATGTCAGAAAATTGTCCATATTATTTTCTGCAATTAATCTCAATTTAATGCATAATGAAATAAAGAATTACAAAATGAATTTGAATCTTCAGGGAAAGTCATGTGTGTCACATTAGACTTTTTTCTATGTGTCGCCTTTGTATCTTGCGTGATTCAAAGATTATGATTGGCTCTTTACAAATCTCCAACCTCCTGATCAGGTTCATAGAGTTATGATATTTCTCAATTCATAAAACCCACGCCTACGTCTCTTTCAGTGAGGCCTTTTTGAACAGCTTTTTATCTGCGTGAAGACAGGGTAGGGCCCCGACGTATAAATACATTTCCTGGCGATATTAAATCGACGTGTAACATTCTCCTAGTTTTCCCGCCAATATTCCAGAGAGGCCTGCGTAATTGTTAAATTTACAATCCCCCACATATCACCTGCGATTTCTGAAAAGATGAAATTTAAGTATGGTGAACTCCCATTCCCTATAATGTTAAGCGAATCAATGTTTTAGGTCAGCATACTATGGTTGGCTTATAATACAACCGAAAATATCGCAGTCCCAAGTTTATCAGATAACCGGGATTCTATTGTACGTATATTACTTTCGACCATTTGCTTATTATGGCATGGGCTATTTTCAACGAGTTAGTATGCTTATTATGGCATGGTCTATTTTCAACGGGTTATATAGGCCAAGTAGTATTTAAATACCACATAGAGAACTTAAAAAGTGCCAAAAGCGTCATATTTTAATCTGTATAACATTAAATCATGACATTTTCCTATGAATCTGTGGCGTATAAAGATTACTATTTAGTTATATTCATTTTATTAATATTTGCTTTCAATATTGCTATTTTTAGACATGGCCGCTAATCGTCACTTTTTGTACATCGCCGAAGTGATAACCCACCATAGTTAATTGTGTCGCTCGGTGTTCCTGAAAAGCAATTTGATTAATAAACCTAAAATTAATTTTAATTATCCAATAAGAAGACATTCGTTTTGCTCAAACACAACTTTATTAATTATTATACATCATATTAAATTTTAGCGTAGCTTACTTCAAATCAATAGTTAACTGTATAATTTACTAATCCGTACAACATTATAGTTTCTCTAACTTAACTGAGTCGGTAGTCATACAGTTTCAATCTGTAACTGACTTCTAGTCATGTTACACAATTCCTCATATTATGATAAAAAATCTGATGTGGACAATACATGACTTTCCTTATATAATGTAATGAATTTACTACCTTTACAGTAAAAAAAACAGGTTTTTCTTATAGTAGATACTAATATTCTTTCTAAGATATTGAATTTTCGACAATTAGTCGCCATTTTCATTGATTTAGCGTCATTTTTATCCATTTGGCGAGATTTTCGTTAATTTGGCAACATTTCAAAAAGCCGTTGGCGACATTCCGCCAAATTCGTCACCAAAATCTCGCCAAGCGTTATGGATCAAGACATAAGTTATTCTTACAGCAGACAAATGACTATTGGCGTTCAAATACAAACCTATTGCTCAAAGTATCGTTTTTCATGAATGGAACGAGCTAGATCCACGAGAATGATGTCACCCAATTTATCGCATGGTATTGCATATGAAAAGTGAACATGTTTCTCAATAGGAAATATTTATTTTTCATTTTATATGACTATTTGTTATTTTTTTGAAAAATGTGCAATATCTCGAGAACGGTTCATGTTAGTGTTCTAAAATTTATGTCAATCGTTCTCAAATAAAAAAATTACATAAGAAATGTCTATTTGCGTAACTTTATTAGTGGTTTTGATTTTTTGACGATTTTTTCAAAATTTCATTCGAAAATTTAGGGGCGTTCTGAACATTCGATTGCGTATAAAAACAATAAGCTTCCAGTGTTTACGGATTGTGATTTTTGTACCAAATTTGGTTCAAATCGGCCCATTCGTTCGTCAGTTATCGTCTCCACAGACTCACTGACACACACACACACACACACACACACACACACACAGAGAGAGAGAGAGAGACATCACTCCAAAAATGTTTGATTCGTGATCAGGGATGCTTGAAACGTGCTCTCCCGTCGAAAACTCGAATTCGAATTTTCGACCACGTCGCAATACTTTCCTTATACATTATGTATATAAGGAAAGTAAAAAGGTTTACCTTTTTACTCTTTGGAGCACAGTTGATCATCTTTGGCCTCACTTCGTGATAAACACTTTTTTATGTATTTATTTGGCGACGCCATCGTAGCGAAGGGTAGAAGCACGCTATTACTGCTTTATAAACTGAAATAGCATTTAGAATAATTATTTGAGCACATTTTACGTGATCAGCCAGCGGCAAATTTGCAGTGTGTCTTTGTCGCCCATTTTAATGTGCTTAGTTCACAATTAAACTCATAGAGATTCTTGTGCACATATTTTGATGTGCTTATCCCACAGCAAAAATCTCGACTGTGTTCTGAACCTTCACTTGATGCACAGAGGAAACTTTGATTTCTCCTCTTGGCTCTCACTGGCTCTACCGTATCTGTGTGTCAATTTGCTTCAGTCATCTGGACGTGGTATACAGCGTGATTCAAAATGATGGGGCAAATCTTTAAGGGGTGATAGAACACACCTACACAAGAACTTTTCGTCATATAATGCATGGTCGGAACGTACGAGGTTAAGCGCTAGAGGGCGCTATCCAATAAACGTATTAAGCTCCTGTTGTTCCTAGCCGTCAGTTCTACCGTATATTTTAGAAGGAATGGACTGTTTCATAAATCAGAAGTAGGCCGGCATGCAATTCATGTACAAGCTGAGGGCGGGAATACGAGGAAAGCCGAAATCCGTATAGGGTGGCGATCTGTAGTGTTGGAACTACATACGGATCATGCATTGTATGTCGAAAAGTGCTTGTTTAGATATGTTCTATCACCCCTTAAAGTTTTGCCCAATCGTTTTGAATCACCCTGTACATTGGCTTTCATTAGATATTTCATGATGCCCACAGGCTCGCTTGAGTACATAACTTTTTTTTCTCATGCTGTCATTCTTCATTTATTACTTTTAAATAAATTGTCCGCCTATTATAATTCAGACGTGGTCGAGTCAGCGGCTGATTATCGTCCTGTCGCAGAGCCATTTCTGAAATACGAAAATACCTTTCGCACAAGTGTATCACAGAATCTGAACCCGTAGAAAGTATTTTTCAACTAATGAGACGAAGTCACAGTATTGCATCACATAAAGATCCTGCTTTTTCAGTTAATGAGGGAATTCAAAGTAATAATGTTTTGTTCTTAAAATTCTAGGGAAAAGCCCCTTATGTTCATCTCCCTGTAATCCTGTGGATAAATGCGAGCTCTTTTAACAACATTTATTTCAATCCGAGTGATAAATTCCTTTGTCTGGACAGAATCAGTTCAACGGAGAGGATTGTACTCTTAGTTTTGCTTCAGATAAGAACAATCTGATTAGAAGCGGATAATTTCCGACCCATTTAGAAATGTAGCGGTGGTTTAATGGAGTTCCTTTTAGCTGAGTTGGTTAAGATGGGAACGCTATTTAGTTTGAAATGTTAGACTGCCGCAGTTAAAATAATGTAAAACGGCTTAACAAAACTAACTTCATGATATTGAAGTATGGACTAGATTGAAAACCATCACTAATCAATAGCTCAAGCAAATAATCAAATCATCATTTTTATGTATAAATTTGATGGTATTTCAATCTGCTGATGCCTAAATTCCCAATTCAAAATTGTACTTATATCTTTTCATATATGAATGAAAAAATATTAACTAAAAATACAAAACCTCATCAAAATGCATAATATACTAATATTCAGGGATCAACCAGTTTACAGAGAAAAAATAGCACGCTTCTTCGGGACAAATAAGAAGTGCAATATTACTTATTCAAGAAAGTTAGGCATCTGAAATAGAATGGCGCAGGCAGCTAAAGATAAGAGAAAATTTGCCATCACCGCGAAGAGAAGTGAAATAGGTACAATTCAAGGAAGTAGAAAAACAGGAGGGAAGGTAATTCTAATGAATGGTAAAACTACGTGGAAAAGAAAGGATACCAGAAAATAAAGAATGAACGGAAATAAAAGAACACAGTACGAGAACGAATGAATAGCGGAGCGAACAGCAACAATGGAATAGTGACTAATCCTACTAAAACGGAAATGGAATAAGAATATATGTTTAAACCAATGTATTTCTTAGTACATACATGCTTGAACACTAAGAACTTTCTACTCATATCTGTGATATGAATCCGGTATTAATGGATGTTAGAACTCTCAATTACTTGGTCGCAATAGATATTGCAGCTAGCAATAACCCGACAGAATACACTCAGTAGACAAAAATATATATGTACCCATAAGAAATTGAGCTACAGCCGCGAACTCGGCATGCATGCATTATTTGAAGAGATATGCAAATGAATAGAATTTGGCAGAAAAAATACGTTTTTCTTAAGAAATGCTGGCAGCGAGAAGATGATATTTCAGCAAATGGTAAATTCTCATCTGATAGCTATACAAAACTAAGATTCGGTGTGGAATAGAGTCAAATAAGTTGCTTATGTAGATCTTCGGAAGATTCTGCCGCAAATGTTGTAGATGGTCAGCTAATTTAATAGTATTCTGAGAAGGCTGCAATTGCCGCCCTAGCATGCCACAGACGTTTTCTATTGGCCATGGTATTAAATCAACGGATACTTCGATGAAAAGTCATGCAGTATGTGGTCGAGCGTTGTCTTGTTGTCAAATGGAACCTAGGCAGTTTAACAGGATGGGTAGAACAATCGGCTGCAGAATATCAAGCCGTCAGACTAGCTTGTAGCACATCTAGAGGAGATCGGCTGTCCCAAGAGATGGCTCCCAGACTCTCGCACCGCATGTGATGATCGTGTGCAGCTCGACAACAAATGCGGTAACGGAACGTTGATCAGTCACTTTCTACACAGTATGCTGCGATCATCAGCACTGAGAGAGAAGCGGAATTCGTCGCCAGAGATAACATGCTTGCAATCGTACATTATGCATTCTGATCGAGCTCGGCACAAATCCCGACGGTTCAGCTTATATTGAGGAGTTAGTGGTAGGTGCCTTCGTGGACGTCGTCAACTAATCTCACCTTCTTCCAATAATCTTCGAATATTATTCTTTGATACAGGATGCATGGAGAATGATAAATGCCATCGTATGTCTGATAGCGACGGCATTGATGTGGACCTGGCTCCTCTCCTGTCTGCACGATCTTCTAGAGCAGTTATATGTCTGGTGTGTCCTGTGATTCTGCGACGGTTACATGTGCCTTTTCTGATATACTGTTGCCAACACCGATAGCAACTATCATATTGCTCCGACTAAGATGGTGACTGGTATGTGTGTTTGACCAACCACCTTCCCTTACGCCTATCATGCGACCTCTCTCAAAATCTGACAGCTGTTCGTAGTGAAGTCGAGTACATCTGAAAGGTATATCTGTACACAACTTGCAGTATCAAAGCTGAAAACCCACTTCCAATTGTACTTGAGTGTGTACACCTGTCATTTTAAATGTTGCACGATGCGTCGTTCTCACGCGAGTTGCACGAACCCTATACATCATTGGCGCTGATAGTTAGAGATATCATTTGCAGAACATTTATAACAACATTTTTATGCCGAGTTTCGCGGCTGTAGCTCAATTTTTATAGGTGCATATGTGTTTTTGTAACAGATTGCATTTGCTTGATTGAGACTGTTTGAATACTAAGGGGATGGGAAAAGGGAAACCCATGAAAAGTCTTCTTAGTCTTCACATCTTCTTAGTTTAGAAAGCTGGAAAGATCTTCCAAAAGAAAACTTAATATTTGCTTTCAAGACATTTCAAGGGCATTTTTACAGCTAATTTCGATATTGCTTTGTACATGGATTGCACATTCAAATAAGTAACTTATTACAAAGAATTATAGAAGTATATAGTAACTTATTACAAAATATAGTAACTTATATAGTACCTTATTACAAAATATAGTAACTTATATAGTACCTTATTACAAAATATAGTAACTTATATAGTACCTTATTACAAAGAATGCGATAAGTAACTTATTACAAAGAATTAGAAGGTAACAGATCATGGTGAACGCCCAATATACTATTTTTACTTTCCTTATATACATAATGTATAAGGAAAGTATTGTGACGGGGTCGAAAATTCGAATTCGAGTTTTCGACGGGAGAGCACGTTTCAAGCATCCCTGATCACGAATCAAACATTTTTGAAGTGATGTCTGTGTGTGTGTGTGTGTGTGTGAAAGTATGTGTGTGTCTGTGTGTGTGTGTGTGTGTGTCAGTGAGACTGTGGAGACGATAACTGACGAACGAATGGACCGATTCGAACCAAATTTGGTACAAAAATCACATTCCATAAACACTGGAAGCCTATTGTTTTTATACGTAATCGAATGTTCAGAACCCCCCTAAATTTTCGAATAAAATTTTGAAAAAATCGTCAAAAAATCAAAATTGCTAATAAAGTTACGCAAATAGACATTTCTTATGTAATTTTTCATTAGAAAACGATTGGCATAAATTTTAGAATGCTAACATGAACCGTTCTTGAGATATTGTGCATTTTTAAAAAAAAATTATGAAAAAGTCACATAAAAAAAAAAAATCCTATTGAGAAACATGTTCACTTTTCATATGTAATACCATGCGATAAATTGAGTGACATCATTCTCGTGGATCTAGCTCGTTCCATTCATGAAAAAACATACTTTGAATAATACTTTTGTATTTGAACGCCAATAGTCATTTATCTGCTGTAAGAATAACTTTTTTCTTCGTGCATAACGCTTGGCGAGATTTTGGCGACGAATTTGGCGGAATGTAGCCAACTTGGCGACTTTTTTGAAATGCTGCCAAATAAATGAAAATCTCGCCAAATGGACAAAAATGATGCTAAATCAATGAAAATGACGACTAATTGTCGAAAATTCAATATCTTGGAAAGAATATTAGTATCTACTATAAGAAAAACCTATTTTTTTACTGTAAAAGTAGTAAATGCATTATATTATATAAGGAAAGTCATGTGTTGCCCACGTCAGATTTTTTCTATCAGTCTCAGTTAGGTTTCGAAGCAAAATTATTTAGTTTGGAACTGCCCCAAAAAACTGCTTTATTCCTTTTACCCGCTAATCTTGTAATGGAAGCTCTTTTAACAGCATTTATTTCTGCCCGCTTGACAAATTCCACTGTCAGAACAGAATCAGTTGAGTGGAGAGGATTGTGCTTGTTTTATCTGTAGGTAAGAACAATTTGATTAGAAGCAGACGATTTTTGAACCATCAAGTAATGTCACAACGCCTTTAATGTAATTCCTTTTATAAGTGTGGTGTGGGTTTAGGTCAGCGATCGATAGCCGAATCAGTGGGTCAAATGAAAATGTTTATTCTATGATATATTATAGGATATATTTCTTAACCTATGACGCGATAGGTAGAATGTATAAGAATCATAATGTATATATACACTCTAATATTTAACAATCAAAATCCATGTAAAAACAACCCGTTACTAACAAAATTGATGATTTTAAGAAATGTCCAGTGTACCATATTCTCACGTACAAATAAAATTGAGAATTTCTTTCATTTCAATAAATTGAGGTATGTCTTCTTTTTTTTTCGTGTATATTAGTCCCCAATATGTTTAAATTTAAAAGATTTATTTTTATTTGGAAGAAAACGTACACACATATACGTTGCAAATGCTTGTATTGACATGTCAATATGAGCACCAATCAAAACCCGCAACACGTGCTACGTCATCCAGAAACAAGGAAAGCCGTCAAGGGTACTGATTGGCTGGTAATACATAGTCACAAATATGTATATAAATTTCGATGTGAATTCATCTAATGTATATAAATTTCGATGTGAATTCAACTAATGTATATAAATTTCGAATGCGAATATCATAAAAATAGTTAAATAGGAGCTAATTTCATTTAATTTGTTGTAAAATATTACACATAATACAAGCATTTAATTAATATAATGCAGCATAATCATTCTCTTAACTGTTTTGTATTTTTTGTTTTGATTTTTACTGGTCAGATAGAAAATCTACTGGTTCGATTTTAACAAATATAAAAATTGTGCAACAGACAAGCCTATTGCTTTCAGCGAACAACCGTATTTCCTGAAAATCTGCAAAAGAAAAAATTGATGCTAAAGTGCATGCACACCAAATGAGGGCATGTCTGACATTTAAGATAATCCCAAATAAGAATTAAGGTCAAACAACATGAAAATACAAGCAATGAAAGAATGCAGAATTGGAAAAATAGACCAAACGGCACCATCCCAATCTATTGTGGAGATTGTCATTGTATGGCCTTTGTCCAAAACTAGTTAAACATCACTTTGTAAGTAATGGATAACTACTTTGTAAGTAATTATTCTTAAATACATTTTAATGGTACTTTTTATTGTTGCGTCATGTACTAATGATGGAATTAATTTACTGTTATTTGTGTTTTAATAAAAAAAAACTGGTTATATTCACGTTCAGTACTATATTTTAAGTAATATAATTTATATTGTGCATAAACAGTTCGATTTCTTATCAATGATATGGTTTATAATGAATTTTGTTACAAAATTGATTATTTGGTGGCATTTAAGACATGTTTTTCAAAACCAGTTTTTAAGAGCAGTTTGAGGAAATTGCTGTTCAGAATGCGTTTAAAAGTCTAGAATTTTATCCAGTTTTGTGAATTGACCGTTCACGTTTCTTAAAATGAAATTAACGTACAGTAAACTAATAAAGCTGTAAAATCAGAAGGAACTGGTAAATTTCATAGAGAAGATATAATTCGGCATTTTATCCCAGTATTACAGAGAAGCCATATTGCATTATTATTGAGACCGAACCATTTGAAATTACATAGCATCTGTTATATGGGTGTTACATTTACACAGCGTTACAGATGTACACTGACGATTCAGTGAATTTACAATGTAGTAAATAGGTGTATTTGGGCACAAAATGTAATAATCAATAGGCTAAACGTAAATTCACTGACTATAATTCCCTAATTAGTATGAAAAACCAAACAGAATAAAAATTAATCCATACATGGAAATAAAAATAATAATAAGTATATAACTTAGTCATAGTTAGAATAACTACCTATATTACCTATGGAGTATTTCTAAAACTGCAAACCTGGTTACCAGTACAAAGCGTAGCTTTAGTATACGAGTTTAGATCCATTGAAAAATTCAATTCAATTAATATCAATAAATTTTATGCCGTTAGGATTGTATAACCGATTTTGACCAGATATTCATCAAAATTGCGGAACATAACAAGTTTTTCTGCTGCCAGTGCTGCTGTTGGCTATTTGTGCAAAATAACGTAAAAAGCGTGAAATAGCACTATTCTTTCAAAACATCAACTAACTCAAATTCTGTGCAATGGAAAAAAATCTGATGTGGGCAACACATGACTTTCCTTATATAATGCAATGAATTTACTATTTTTACAGTTAAAAAAATGGTTTTCTTATAGTAGATACTTATATTCTTTCCATGATATTGAATTTTCTTCAATTAGTCGTCATTTTCATTGATTTAGCGTCATTTTTATCAATTTGACGAGATTTTTGCTAATTTGGCAACAATTGAAAATGTCGCCAAGTTGGCGATATTCCGCCAAATTCGACGGCAAAATCTCGCCAAGCGTTATGGACGGAGAAATAAGTCATTCTTACAGCAGATAAATGACTATTGGCGTTCAAATACAAAAGTATTACTCAAAGTATCTTTTTTCATGAATGGAACGAGCTAAAACCACGAGATTAATATCACCAAATTTATCGCATGGTATTACATATGAAAAGTGAACATGTTTCTCAATAGGGAATATATTTTTTTTATTTTATATAACTTTTTGATAATTTTTTTCAAAAATTCGCAATATCTCGAGAACGGTTCATGTTAGCATTCTAAAATTTATGTCAATCGTTTTCTAATGAAAAATTACATAAGAAATGTCTATTTGCGTAACTTTATTAAAGGTTTTGACTTTTTGACGATTTTTTCAAAATGTCACTTGGAAATTTAGGGGGGTTCTGGACATTCGATTGCGTATAAAAACAATGGGCTTCCAGTGTTTACGGATTGTGATTTTTGTACCACATTTCGTTCGAGTCGGTCCATTCGTTCGTCAGTTATCGTCTCCATAGACTCAGTGACACACACACACACGCACATACACACACAGACATCACTTCAAAAATGTTTGATTCGGGATCAGGGATGCTTGAATCGTGCTCTCCTGTCGAAAACTCGAATTCGAATTTTCGACCCCGTCACAATACTTTCCTTATACATTATGTATATAAGGAAAGTAAAAATGGGTTTATAGTAAAGTACATCGTTATTTCCGCATATTTTCTCGCTCCGTAACGTCGAAAGCCCAGACCATCCGTCTCGTCCGAGGACTTAGAGAAGCAATTTGGATGGCCGTCGCTCCGTAACGTGTACATCCGAAGCAAATTTGAAATTTTCAATACATATCTTAACCATTACGCAGCCATCAATTCTAAAAATACCTAACATATCTTCACAAAATATTGCCTGACCCACAGGACAGACTATATTTACAGGCAAACATTGCTAATATTTGAAGTTCCGAGTCCCTTGATTTTTGAGACAAATTTGGCGAAGTATCACCAGCTTGGCAACTTTTGGGACTTTCAGAAGCATATTGCATGTTCTAGATCGGTTACGAATTCCCCGAGTTTTCCCTGAATAAAGGATATACAGGGTGTCCAGAAAGTTCCGGAACGGTGCAATATCTCGAGAATTACACTTCGGATAAAAAACAAACAATCACATATTCAATATTTTTAGAAAAGCTATCCAATGATACAAAAATTAACCCCCCCCCCCTTCCCCCGGAGAAACTTTGAAATTTTCAATTGGAACCCCCATTTTTTATTGCAGGATTATCCTGAAAAAATTACATACATTTGACCTACGATTTTTGAATTCTGCTCCCACAAACGGCGCTATAATCGAGAAAAACGGGAGTGGGACACTAACGTTTAAAAGTTACAGGAAAAAGCACCCTGATCATGAGAGGCAAGGGGAGTTACAGAAAAAAGCACCCTGATCATGAGAGGCAAGGGGACTCATGTTAGTCAAGCATCCCGAAGGGAACAGAAAACTACTACGTCCACATCGTCGTTCCTGGGTAGTGCTAAAAATAGTTTTGAACCGTTTTCAAGTCAACAGTTGTCGCTGAAGTGAACGGTTAGCGGAGGGAGGGGGTCAATTTTAGCATCATTGGATAGTTTTCTTTTAAAATATTGAACGCATAATTTTTAATTTTTCTAACCGAAGTGTATTTCTCGAGACATTCCCATTTTTAAACGTTTGTGCCCCACTTCCGTTTTTCGCGAGTATAGAGCCGTTTGTGGGAATAAAAATCAAAAATCGTAGGTCAAATGTATGTATTTTTTTCTGGAGAAAAATTTTCTGCAATAAAAAAAGGGGGGTGGGTTCCTATTGAAAATTTCAAAGTTGCCCCACCCCTCCCCCCAGGGGGTCAATTTTGGTATCATTGCGTAGCTTTTCTAAAATTATTGAATACGTGTTTTTTTATTCTTAGATCCGAAGTGCATTTCTCGAGATATTGCGCCGTTCCGGAACTTTCTGGACACCCTGTATAAGCTAGCTATTGTTGAGTTGGTTATGGTAGTGATGTGAGCAAAATTGGAACAGGATAACTTCAGGGTATTGAGAATCTAACTTTCTGCTTTGTGAATTTGTTGAGAATTTAAAGACTGGTTTATTGCACCCGATAATAGTTTTCTGACCTATTAGAGCTAGAAAGTTATCATGTGTGTATTGTTTCTGTTTATGCTTATTGATGCTTTAAATAAGAGCATTAGATTACACCCATGATACCCGAGTATACATCGTAATTATTTTTATTTCTGACATCAGGTAATCTTAGATTACTTAGCGTTATCTAAATAGGATAAACATTCAAAATTGTGATTGGATTGAAAAATTTACAACCGCGTTTTGTTTAAAATTTTAATGAAATGTTTTCATATGTTTCAATGGCTCAATTAGTTTTATTAAAATATCGACAAATAATGTAAAATGTGCTTGTGAGTTTATTCTCACTAAATGGACAAATTAAAGAAAAAATCGCAAGATAATCAAAATCGCAAGAAAGACATCGCAATCAAGTAACAACCTGTCTATGCATTATATTTAATTTCATCACTTAATTAGTTTAGAGAAAAACCAGTAAATGAATTCGCGAATAGACAGAAAAGAAAAACTTCAGCACTTTATTTTGCTCTGTAACACACAACTAACAAAAAATGTCATAAGACTCGTACAAAGTTTGCTTCGTTAATTGGGCAACATTCCAATGTAAAATGATTAATTCGTTAGACACAGTTGCAACTATGTTAAACTATTTTGCAACTTGCAGATTATGAAAAGTTTTAATGAAAAATTGAGTCGCATTACGCAAAAATAGCATAATTGATTTATAATTTTTGACATGAAAAGCTAGTTTCTCTTAATTTAAACTTTAGTTTCGCATCTTTAATTTCAACTTATCAACCATTTAGCAAGCCATTGAAGACAAAAAGTGAAGTGGAATAAATTTGGTCAGATAATAGTTAATTCATTAAATGCTGGTGGAGTTATTAATAAAATATTATAAATACGTATTTGGGGTTTGGCATTGTCGACTTGCCGCATCAGCTTTGATGACATGGAAATATTTAATTTAATCTAATGAAATTTAATAAAGCAGTTTTTGAAAAACGCAACTAAATTATGATAAAACGCAAATTATGATGTCAAAACTCAAATTCTGTATAATCCACAATTAAAAAATAGTTGTTCCATAAACTGTGGAATCTGCAACGTTTTCAATCAATAGTATTAAGTTAATATCTAACAAGAAAGATCAATCATGCATAAGCATTGATTATGAAACACTTTCCAACTGAAATGTAATTTCATTTAAAAATTTCTAAAATGTGATTCATTCAGTGGTAATATCTTTTACATTATCACAGTACTACAGTAATTTATTATACTTAAATATTTAAAACTGTATCGAAATATAAATCATCTGATTCTTTATGCAAAATCAATGAATATTTCATTCATATAACTTGTATTCCAGACTCCAGAGCTAAATAATTTTGTGTGAAAAAATTCAGCAATTCTTATGTAATTCATCTTACAATCGCTTGAGATATTTGCATTCTGCATATGTTAAAATTAGGCTTCCTTGAAGAAATAATAAAAGTTTAGGGATCATTTAAAATCATAACTATTGTAATTGCATAGGCACGGAATTTAGATACACAGATAATACACAGATAATATATATGTGTATGTGTATGTACTCAAAGTATTGGAATCGTGCCGAAGATCGGAACTCGAATTTTCAAAGGATCTACACGTTTTGGGACTTCTAGAACACGAAAAAACTACTTTTAGGAAGACGTCTGTGTGTGTAAGGGTGTATCTGTGTATGTTTCTGTGTGTCTGTGTGGATATTACATCCACTCTAATTGAAAAACTAATGGAACGAATTTCATACAATTTGGTAGGTATGTTTTTTGTGGGAAATCCTGATGTTCATTAGATTATAGTACGATTCGTAATAAAAGAATCTGCCTTCTTTGCGAAATGGCCGCAGAAATTGCCTTTATCCACTCTAGCTAAAAACTAATGAACCAAATTTAACAAAATTTGGAGTATAATATTTCAATAACCTACAAGTGATTTATATACCAAATTTAACAAAATTTTGTATATAAATCATTTGTAGGTTATTCTACTACGATTCGGGAAAAAGGAAAGGGCTATTTTTGCGAAATGGCCAGCAAAAATCGTTATATATAAAAATAAAAGACTACGTGTGCTCAATTATATCAATTAAATTCCTATTTTATATGTGATTTTTGACAACAAAATGAATAAGACTAACCCCATTACTCTAGGACTAGCCGTTCTTGAGATATTCTAGTTTGTTCGCGTTTTCGCTACGCCACCTTTGACAATAAGTCCAGCTATCAAATGAGAACCAAATTTAAGTTTAACGTGTAAATTCAATGTCATTTAAAATACTTATGTTGTGCAGATAAACTCAAATTATCATTGAATAAATAAAGAGAACGAATATGAGTCTGCAGAGAAAGACATGTGCTGTCCACATCAGAATTTTTAACAATCTTACACCAATGATTTATAGAAGTGAACGGGGATTATTTTCAGGCCATTTCGAAAAAAATGTATGATCTATATTTAAAGATCCATCAAATTTTTGTCGAATAAAATGTTCAACAAATTTAAGCTGTGTACCAAATTTTAACTCTCTAGTACGTAGGAAAGTGCATTTAAAATGCCATCACTTAAATTTATCATGAAGAGTTATATAAAATTTAAAAAAAATGAAAAATTGTTATCTACCAAATTCACTTTAAAATATGAAGCCACTCCCATATGCTAAACGTTTAAACAAATGGAGAGATATTTATTATATAATATCTCTCTCTTTTCTTTCTGGAAGATATCCCAAAGCCAGAATTTAATTGAATTTGTTTTTTTCCCTATATTAAATAATTTTTTTAATTAAAAAACTACTTAACATATTTTACTGAATTTTTTTTTATATATTCTATGGGATAATGTGAATATTTCCTAAAAATTTCGAAGCAATTCGTGAATTTTAAATTTACTTAAAAAATGTTTGAAAAATTAGGTCCCATAGGGTTCAATGTATTTCATTTTTTCAACCCGGGTTCAATAAAAAACTAATTGGGTGATATTATTTATTTATATTCCCATAGGTCCTACAGACCGTCTGAACAACATACTAAAATTTCATTTTGATAAACTCATTTTTACGGCAGTTATCGTGCTAACGGACAGACAGACAGACAGACAGACAGAATGAACAAAGTCATAAACACTTTTCAACTTTGTTGTAAAGTGTTAATAAAAAGCGAGAGGGTTTATCAAATTATCAAAGAAATTAAATTATATCTTGTCCATTCAGTATCTTAAATTAAAGATATTGTATATATATATATATATATATATATATATATATATATATATATATATATATATATATATATATATATATATATATATATATATATATATATATATATATATATATATATATATATATATATGCACTGGCGGAAAATAAAAACCCAAAAATAAGAAGGAGTTGTGCTAGATAAACGAAATTTGGGAGCCCTCGTTTTTGCACATATGAAAGATAGCGCCTATTCAAATTTCGCGCTAGACGAATATGAGTGGCGCTAGAAGCTCCACTATGATCATGCAAATTTTTTTATTTAAATACGCAATCTAAACTTCGTGAGCGTTGTTTATCGTCCGGATTGGACGTTGTGAGATAGGTTTGAGTCAAGAATGCCTTTAAGGAGACGAAGAAGGCAGTATCAACAGCTTAGTGAGTTTGAGCGAGGCCATATAATAGGGATACAAGAAGGTGGATTTTCTTTCCGCGATAATGCAGAAAAACTTGGCAGGGATGTATCCACTGTACATGATTGTTGGCAGCAGTGGTCACGGGAAGACACTGTCTCAAGTAGACCGGGGTCCGGCCGCATACGGGCCACTACTGAGAAGAAAGACCGCCGTATTTGCCGCATGGCTGTGGCGGATCGTACTGCATCTGCAGCAACAATTAAAGCTTCTGTTGGTCCCAGAGTGACACAGTGAACTGTAAGAAATCGATTACACGAGGGACATCTCCATGCCAGACGGCCTGTTGCGTTCATATCACTAACACCGAATCACTGCCACCTGCGACGTCAGTGGTTTCAAGCTAGAGCTCATTGGAGGTCGGAGTGGAGATCTGTTGTATTCTCAGATGAGAGCCGTTTCTGTCTTAGTTCCAGTAATGGTCGTATGTTGATAAGAAAGAGGCCAGGTGAGCGCTTGAAACCAAGCTGTTTGCAGTGTAGACACACTGGACTTACACCAGGAGTTATGGTCTGGAGAGCCATTTCATATGACATCAGGTCACTCTCGTCATTATCCCAAGCATCTTGACAGCAACTCTGTACATCAGACTGGTGATTCAACCAGTTGTGCTGCCATTCATGAGCAGTATTCAAGAGGATGTTTTCCATAAGGATAACTCTCTGTCCTCATACCGCTGCTGTCACCCAAAGTGCTCTATAGAGTATCAACATATTGCCTTGGCCTGAAAGATCTCCAGATCTTTCTCCCATCGAGCACGTATGGGACATTATTGGAAGATAAATCCAGCGTCATCCACAACCAGCATTAACCGTTGTTGATATAACTGACCAAGAGCAACAGGCATGAAAATCCATCCCACAAAATGACATACAGCACCTGTACGATAAAATGCATGCACGTTTGCAGATCCCCAGCGTATCCCCGAAGCAACTGTAAGCTGTATATTTGTGCTTATATACGTTGCTAAGTTCTTCTAATCCTTCGCACAAAGCGTATTTTACATATTGTTATACATTACAACTGTTTGAAAGTTTCTTGAGAGTTAGTGTAAGCACTTGGTCATCGATGAATTGGAGATTGCACCTTCTGGATTTTGAAACACTCTATTGACTGAGCTACCACGAAAATCTGTTGGGAATCTGTTATGCTTGAACAGCTTTTCAATAAAATGTCTTTAAAATTAGAAATTTTCTTTCAAACCTCATTGTAATATGTTAATTGTGAATAAAAAAAATCTTTATTTCAATTTTATCTTCTTAACGTTAAAGTACCAAAGAAAATACTCGAAGAATAGCCTGAGCTATTATTTTTACCTCCAAAGAGTCTTGAACAAAAGTTCAGAAACAAAGAAGACGTAAAAGAAAAAGTTTCAGAGAAAAGTTTTCTTGGAAGTTTACGGTGAGAAAGAAGTTTGACGGAGAAAAATGTGATATTTTGAGATTCCTTTTTTGGTCCGCCAATTTCCATTAAATATCCTTGTTTTCCAGGTTTGAATTACTGCAAACGCGATTTCAAATCATTCTAAAAGTAAGTCCAACGTTGTCAATACTTTGAAGCCATATTAACAAGCTAGTGTTAAAGCCTGTCAACGACAGGAAAGCGAACACTCTTTAAAAAATCTGATGTGGGCAACACATGACTTTCCTTATATAATGCAATGAATTTACTACTTTTACAGTGCAAAAATAGGTTTTTCTTATAGTAGACACTTATATTCTTTCCAAGATATTGAATTTTCGACAATTAGTCGTCATAATGATTTAGCGTCATTTTCATCCATTTAGCGAGATTTTCGTTAATTCGGCAACATTTAAAAAGTCGCCAAGTTGGCGACATTCCGCTAAATGTGTCGCCAAAATCTCGCCAGGCGTTATGGACGAAGAAATAAGTTATTCTTAAAGCAGATAAATGACTATTGGCGTTCAAATACAAAGTATTACTCAACGTATCTTTTCTCATGAATGGAACGAGCTAGATTCACGAGAATGATGTCACTCAATTCATCACATGATATTACATAGTAAAAATTAACATGTTTCTCAACAGTTAATATTTTTTTTAATTTACGGATGTTTTGATAAATTTATTTGAAAAATGTGCAATATCTCGAGAACGGTTCACGCTAGGGTTCTAAAGTTTATGTCAATCGTTTTCAAAGGGAAAAATTGCATAAGAAATGTCTATTTGCGTAACTTTATTAAAGATTTTGATTTTTTGAGGATTTTTTCAAAATTTCATTCGAAAATTTAGGGGGGGGGGGGAGTTCTAAACATTCAATTACGTTTAAAAACAATAGGACTCCAGTATTCACGGATTGCGATTTTTGAACCAAATGTCATTCAAATCGCTCCATTCGTTCGTGAGATATCGTCTCCACAGACTCATTGACACACACACAAAGACATCACCTCAAACATGTTTGATTCGTGATCAGGGATACTTGAAACGTGTTCTCTCGTCTAAAACTCGAATTCGAATTTTCGATCCCGTCACAATACTTTCCTTATACATTATGTGTATAAGGAAAGTATAAAAGAGTGGCAAAAGTGTTTTTATTTGTGAATTTTTGTAATGAAATTATATTTCCTTTAAGCATGCATTGTGCTTAGCATTTTCTACCAAAACTCAAGTCCCATTAGGTTCTGTCTAATAGTCAGTACTATACATATGCAAGGATTTAGCTTTATAAGTTATCGGGAGCTTTTTGAAGGTATAAAAAGATTTTTTTAACTACAATTTCTCAGCATCCGAGGAGAAAATCGAAAATTCGGCTCAGTTTGATTCAGTTCCGGGACGATACTATACATATGCAGTGTGAAAATATTCTACTTCTTGTTTCATAGGGACTATCTGGAAAGACCCTCAAGAACTTTAATCCGAAAAATAAAACATGTTTCAGCTCCCAGGGAGGAAATCGAGAATCCAATCCAGTCTTATTTTGTCCACTGGTCAGTACAATTAGAGTGCAAAGATCCAGTATGCTTACTCAAATGGGAAAGGGGGATCTAAAACGCCAAGAACAACTTTTCTAAAAAACCGCCCCCTGTCAAAGACAGGGAAGTTGACACTCTTTAAAAAAATTCCTTATATAATGCGATGAATTCATTACATTTGAAAAAAAAATATTGATTATTTTATAGTAGATACATATATTGTTTCCAAGATATTATAAATTTCGTCAATTAGTCGTCATTTTCATTGATTTAGAGTCATTTTTATCCATTTGGCGAGATTTTCGTTTATTTTACAACATTTAAAATAGTCGTCAAGTCAGAGACATTCCTCCAAATTCGTTGCCAAAATCTCGCCCAGCGTTATGGAAGGAGAAATAAGTCATTCTTATAGCAGATAAATGACGATTCGCGTTCGAATACAAAAGTGTTACTCAAAGTATCTTTTCTCATGAATGGAACGAGCTAGATCCACGAATATGATGTCACGAATTTATCGCGTGATACTACATATGAAAAGTGAACATATTTCTTTAACAGTTAATATATTTTTTTTAATTTAAGGGATTTTTTGATAAATTTATTTGAAAAATATGCAATATTTCGAGAACGGTTCATGCTAGTGTTCTAAAGTTTATGTCAATCGTTTTCTAAGGAAAAATTACATAAGAAATGCCTAATTGCGTAACTTTATTAAAGGTTTTGATTTTTTGATGATTTTTTCAAAATTTCACTCGAAAATTTAGGGGGGGGGGGGGGACGACTAATTGAAGAAAATTCAATATCTTGGAAAAAATATAAGTATCTACTATAAGAATAACATTTTTTTTAACTATAACATTCTGAACATTCGATTATGTTTAAAAACAATAGGCTTCTAGTATTGACATATTGTAATTTTTGTATCAAATTTCATTCGAATCGCTCAATTCGTTCGTGTGATATCGTCTCCTAAAGACTCACTGACACACACACACACACACACACAGGCATCACCTCAAAAATGGTCGATTCGTGAACATGGATGCTTAAAACGTGCTCTCCCGTCTAAAATTCGAATTTTCGACCACGTCATAATACTTTCTTTATACACTATACTATGTATATAAGAAAAGTGAAAATGCGGGAAACGAGATGTTCTAGTCGAGTTTGTCCTGCATTAATATTCCATTGTGTTCATATCCAATTTTATTGTAGGAATAACTCGTATCTCTATTGGAAAGAATTTGCAGTGCACGGATCAGATTTCTTTTTAAATGCCATATGTCATACTGTTTGGGTCTACTTAGAGCACAATCAGTATCAGAATGCAAGGGATAGTACATCTTTTTTTAACTTTCGTATGTTAGTTATGCAACTGAAAACAAACGTAAAAATTCGTAAAATTAATTTTTTGTTTGTCAATATAAGGTTGTCATGAATTTGATATATTCTGTTAATATTTTAGATATATACGATTACATTTCTAATGCTGTTTACATCCGCAGCGTAGTTCAGATAATTGTTTCCTTCTATTAAGCAGAGCAGGACGCGCAATATTTATTCTACCACCTTCAACGACAAATTTGATCTGTCAAACAATTATTTAGATCATATATCCAAATTATAAATAAATCGGTTAACATTTAGGGAACATATCATTAAACAATAGGTACCGATTAGTTAGCGAGACGAGCACGCGAAATTTTTGTCCAACTACGTTCAGAAACGAACTCTGAATGTAAAACATCAATCTTGAATAATTTGCGTCAAACAAAGCATGCAGATAGGCAGACATACAATAGCAAATTGCTTCCAACTTCAATTTCCGCTTTGGGAATTTCTAAGAACTACTTGCTGTTTACTCTGTTGGACATACCATAAACTTTCACTAAGCCAAAATAAGTCAAATTTTGAAGTAAATGGTGTTAAATATAGAGAAAAGTTAGTTGCTAATTGTAACTAATTAAAAATCATATTATTATTTTTTATTCTTCAAAATTTATATGCACACATTGATTCTTCAAAATTTATATGCGCACATTGATTTTTCAAAATGTATATGCTCACATTGATTCTTCAAACTTTATATGCTCACATTGATTCTTCAAAATTTATATGCGCACATTGATTCTTCAAAATTTATATGCGCACATTGATTCTTCAAAATTTTTATGCGCACATTGATTCTTCAAAATTTATATGCACACATTGATTCTTCAAAATTTATATGCGCACATTGATTCTTCAAAATTTATATGCGCATATTGATTCTTCAAAATTTATATGCGCACATTGATTCTTCAAAATTTAAATGCACACATTGATTCTTCAAAATTTATATGCACACATTGATTCTTCAAAATTTATATGCACAAATTGACTCTTCAAAATGTATATGCACACATTGATTCTTTAAAATGTATATGCACACATGGATTCTTTAAAATGTATATGCACACATTGATTCTTCAAAATTTATATGCACCTCCCATTTAAGACAAATTGCATATTCCTACCACGACTAGCAGCGTTTTAAACCCTTGAAGTGACTTACATACATACGTAGTCGAACGCGTTTTAATAGTCAAGAAGTATCAATATAGTTATTAATAATTCATATAAACTAATCATAAATGATATTTGTTGAAATATATTATATGTTCATTTAAAGTGTGAAGTTTCCTTCCTTATCGACCTACAAGTCTTTAAAACTAAAACCTATTAACTTTTAATGAATAAAAGCAGACAAATAAAAACAAAATAGCTACACATTAAGATATTTCCATTTGCAAACCGAAGAAATACCACACCCACGCAGTCCAATACCGACGTCTTTTGAAAATGGGTACAATCTGCCCGGTAATTCATTTAGAACGGAGCTTAAAGCTCTAATCGAATTTCTATTCCAAGGCAAACCCCATTAGAAACAATTTTCTTCGGACTTTCGTGGAAAGTTAATTTTGAGTACTCAAAGGAAGCAATGAAGTTTGACCTCAGAATTAAATTTTATTCTGAAAAAAATATATCGGTAAGGATTTGTTGCAAAGGGATTTGCTAATAAATGTTTGCTACTTGTTTTCACTACAACATTATGGTGAAGTGCAATAGTGGGTTAATTACAGTGCAAATATATATCTTTAACAAAATTGTTGTTTATCCAGATATTATTTAGTCGGTTTTAAGTATCAAGTCGATTGTAAGATCAACTGCATATGCAAAAGTGATAGTAATCTCAGTAGCGACAGAGGGTTTCTTCTATATTAAAGATTGTCTCAATTTCTCACTGATCTAAGAGTTTTTACTTTCCTTATATACAATAATGTATAATGAAAGTATATTGTGACGGGGTCGAAAATTCGAATTCGAGTTTTCGACGGGACAGAACGTTTCAAGCATCTCTGCTCACGAATCAAAAATTTTTGAAGTGATATCTGTGTATGTGTGTGTGTGTGTGAAAGTATGCGTGTGTGTGTGTGAAAGTATGCGTGTGTGTGTGTGTGTGTGAAAGTATGCGTGTGTGTGTGTGTGTGTCAGTGAGTTTGTGGAGAGGATAACTGACGAACAAATGGAGAGTCAAACGAAATTTGGTACAAAAATCACAATCCATAAACACTGGAAGCCTATTGTTTTTATACGCAATGGAATGTTCAGAACCCCCCTAAATTTTCGAATGAAATTTTGAAAAAAACATCAAAAAATCAAAACAGCTAATAAAGTTATGCAAATAGACATTCCTTATGTAATTTTTCATTAGAAAGCGATTGACATAAATTTTAGAACGCTGACATGAACCGTTCTCGAGATATTGCACATTTTTTCGAAAAAATTATCAAAAAGTCATAAAATAAAAAAAAATTCCTATTGAGAAACATGTTCACTTTTCATGTGTAATATCATGCGGTAAATTTGGTGACATCTTTCTCGTGGATCTAGCTCGTTCCATTCATGAAAAAAGATACTTTGAGTAATACTTTTATATTTGAACGCCAATAGTAATTTATCTGCTACAAGAATAAATTATTTCTCCATCCATAACGCTTGGCGAGATTTTGGCGACGAATTTGGCGGAATGTCGCCAGCTTGGTGTATTTTTTAAATGTTACTAAATCAAAAAAACGCTAAATCAATGACAATAACGACTATTTGACGAAAATTCAATATCTTGGAAAAATTATTAGTATCTACTATAAGAATAACCTATTTGTTTTTACTGTAAAAGTAGTAAATTCATTGCATTATATAAGGAAAGTCATGCGCTGCCCACATCAGAATTTTTACAATGTAGCCTAAGTAATTTAACTTCATTGGTTAGATACAAGGGATGCCTTACTACCTTAGTAGCAGTCCAATATTGACTTAATATTAGTAGTCAATATTGGAAATATAGGACCAATATGAAAAAGTGGACATTTTGATGGAATTGACAGATTATTGGCTTAAAATATTGGGACAATATTACACCAATAGTTGTGTTTAATTGAAAATATTTACAACATATCTCTAATATTGGAGTAGCATTGTAATGAAAATATTTAGCGGACATTCGACATCCATGTAACTTAAACATTTGACCTATATTGACCATTAAAAATATTTCCAGTATAATGGAAAAATATGCAATGTTGGTCCAATATTGAGCAAATATTAAATGCTACTAGGGTAGGGCCTTACCATTTATACAGCATTTTACCTATAGCTGTACTTTAAACAGGGTGTTGTCCTGTATACCAAATCATAAAAATGAGGAGTTTGTTAATATCTAACGTTTTGTTTTGATCTGAAATCTGAAGTAGCTGAATTTAGCGTTTAAAGTTTAAAGTATGCATCTCAACTTTTTCATTCAGTTACAGCTACTCGCGTTTTGCCGATCCGGTGGTCGAGCGGTCAGGGGCATGCGTTTCCGACTGATCGCTGGATTGCCGGGTTGAGTTTTCGAATCCCACCAGCGGGCATGGATGTTGTCATGCCGAGGTCAAATCAGACTTCCACCCTTTGAGAAGCCGCTATAAAAGTAAAGCTGCAAATTCCCCCCCCCCCCCCCCTTCGTCATGGGATAACCTGGGAGGTCTTGCGGACGTGATGCGTAGGCGCTCCTTCACCACGGGGAAATTAGTAACGGACTACTCGCTTTTACAATACGTGTATAAGGCTTCTGCCTCATGGATCATGGTAATACCTGATTTCTTAATCTTTTGCTTACTGGTGGGACAGCGTTCATCCCAAACGATGAACCTCTCAAAAGGACAGGTGTTTGACATACCCTATCCCAAATAGTTCGCTCTCCCTTGGAAGACATTGGCCTCCAGTGATATTCTTTTCTGTCAAGTTGTTTCACGAATTTCCATATATATATATATGGAAATGGGCCAATATATATATATATATATATATATATATATATATATATATATATATATATATATATATATATATATATTGGCCCAATATTAAATGTGTGTAGGACCTTACCATTTATGCAGCATTTTAGCTATACTTTAAACATTTTTATACTGCCGCCGTACAAAAACATTTCCAAGGAGTAAAATGTGATCCATATACTATTAAGGTAACTTTCAGCATTTTATCATAAGAAGTTCCAGAGATAAACAATGTTGGTGAGGGATTAATCACAAATGTAAATGAGTGCAAATGACGCAACGCAGAAATGCACCATAGGCAATAATATCTGCCTCTTACCTTTAATGGATCTTTGGCATGAATGGAAAACATTTTGAACAAGATTTGTAATATTTTTGTAAAGCTATTATTTCTACACAGTGTAGTTACTTTTGTACCAATAAATAGCAAAACTGTTATTTATTTATGTAATCATTGTTTTCTTTCGTAATTTGTCTATGAATCTTGAAACGCGATCTGCCGACACGATTTTTCCCCTCTGAGAACCCATGTCGATGCATCGAAAAGTGGTTTAAGTCCGCATTTTTGGCTTTTCATATCTCTGGAACTTTTTATGATAAAATACTGAAATTTTGTACATCACCTTATTAGAGCATGGAGCACATTTTACTGATTGAACATGTTTTTGTACGGGGGCCGTATAAAGATTTAAATTTTGTATTTCTTAAAATTTAATTGCCTTGAAAATTTTATTCGATTTCTTAAAATTCTGTACCTTTTTTTACGCAACTTTGTAATTTATTGTATATGTCTTAGATCAATATTTAAGGAATAAACGCCGAGATCAATTTCTTGGGGAGACCCTGTTTATATTTATCTTTAAATCCATCATGATCTAAAGAATTAGCCAACATTTATCATCGCACGCGATCTGCCTTTTGATAATTTACAACAAAATTCAAGCAGACTAAAATATTTTTAATCGAAATTCTTTGCCTGGCAAACCCCATACGAACAATTTTCTTCCGATCCACGAGGACAGTAAATTTTAAGTACCGGAACCAAGTAAAAGGCGTTCACCTTAATAAGATTTAAAGAGTATCTTGAAGAGATTACCAGGAAAGTGTTTCTGTAAAGAGTCTTGAAAATAGATACGTGTTATCTAATCCAACTGAAACATTGCAAATAATTACAGGATATTTGTCTTTATGTATAATATATTTGAGTTTTTTATGGAAACATTACATCCTTCATATATAAGAAAAGTACAAAATGTAGTGACATAAGATTGATATTTTTCTTATAAATCAGCTACTTATGCAATAACTTAAGATTAACTAAAATTTATATGTTTGATTATAGAAAAATCAAGAAGTAAAATATCAGTATTAATATACATAAAAATTAGCAACTAAATTGTTTTTTTTAAACGTCTATGTATTATTGCTTGAAAGATAGCCTATTTTCGCTTTTCCTTTATTTTTTGTACAGTATACACGAGATTTTTTTTTTCAAATTTAACAGCTAAATCAAAAATAGATTTATTTGAGCATCAGTATACCAAAACTTAATTAAAAAGTTTGAAGAAATTTTATTAATTTATTGATGAGTTATTATGGGCGAAAAAAAAAACCGAAAACCTTCTTTTGAGATAAACGCGATTAGAACTCAAAAGTACACATCAAAATAACGGATTTAGTATTAATTTTGAAAAATTATTTCCTAAACGAGTGGAAGTATGATAAAGTAATTTGCGAAGGAATTTTATCAGCTAGTGCTAAAAAATATTAAAATTAGAAATTATGATTTTATTATTTTGACGGTATACTTTATCCCCAACTAAATTGTAGTTTATATCTGAATATCACTCGGTCAATTGGCACGCATGACGATTTGTTACTTCGGAAATGGAGTATCATAAAAAATTATTTTATCAGAGTGTGAGCATTTAATGTAGAGGCTATCTTTCATTAAAACCAAATTAAACTTAGAAGTAATTATCGAGTTATGCAAAATCTTTCGGTCAACGTAAACATGCATTATCTGTTAATCTTGAATGCAAATATATTAGAAATGAAAATAAAATTTAGAATTGAAAAATCTGATACGGCAGCACCTGACTTTTTCTTTCGTCTCATATGCACGTTCTCTTCATTTCTTCAATAATTTATTAAATTGAGTTAAAGTGCACAAAAAACTCTCATAATTATTCTAAATGACACTGGATTGGTACTTTTAATTAAATTTTCATTTTCGTTTGGTAACTGGACTTGTTTTTAAAGGTGGCGTAACGAAAATGCAAAGAAACAAAAATATCTCGAGAGCGGCTAGTCCTAGAGTAATGAGGTTAACCTTATTCTTTCACCGTCAAAAATTACGTATAAAAGAAGCATTTTATTGATGCATTTGAACATACGTAGTCTTTTATGTTAGATTTTTGCGGGCCATTTCATAAAAAAGGCAGGGTTTTCTTTTCCGAATCGTATTAAAATCTAATCAGCACCAGAGTATCCCATAACTGACATATCCACCAAATTTTGTGAAATTTGGTAAATTAGTTTTTTAGCTTGATTGAATATATGATATTTCAGCGAGCCATTACGAAAAAGAGGCGGGCTTTTTTTTTATCCCAAATCGTGTCCTAAACGTATCAGCACCAGAATCATGCAAAAATGATTTACTTACCAAATTTTATGAAATTTGGTCATTTAGTTTTTGAGTTAGAGTGGATACATACATTGCACAGAGAGACATACATACACACAAACACAAGGACATACACACAGACGTCAAGCTAAAAATAGTTTTTTCGTGCTCTAGAGGTCCCAAAACGTGTAAATCCGTTGAAAACTCGAGTTATGATTTTCGGCACGATTTCAATACTTTCACTATACATTACCATATATAGGGAAAGTATGTATTGGGAAAGTAAAAATAAATAACAAACTATTGGACCACAAACAGCTGCTGTAAGCCCTCGGGCTAGTCGACTTGTCTGGGTCTTCAATTTCTTCTTTCTTTGATAAAAGCAGACATTTTTACTGAAAAAAATAGCTCATTCGAAAGATAAGTTTAGATAAAAAGAAAAGTTAACTCAAACCTGTTTTTGTGCGGTCCTTTTTTGTGCGATTTTTTATTTGTGCGATTTCTTTTTGTGCGATTTTTTTTGTGCGGTATATGAAAATTTCAATCAAATTGGAACATATTTGACGAAGTTATCAATAAAAAAAATTAGTAGGTTTGATCGGTCATTTAGTTTTTCGATGCCAATTCTGATAGAACTTCAAAATTCCAAAAGGAGCTACAATCTTGTATATCTGGCTACCGAAACATATACAAGCGTCTAGTGAAACAACAGTCGTCGCAAAAACTGATCACCGACTACATGGTAACTGAAAAAAAGTCAACTCTAAACGAGTGCGAGGTAGCATCTTCAAGTAACGACAGCGATTTTGAACCAGTTTACCACAAGAAAGTTCACGTATTGTCAGACTACGAAGGATAATGGTTATACGCTTTGAAAAGTTTTGTATGTGTAAAATAAGTACATATGTAAATACAATATTTAAAAATGTTCGCATGTGTATTTTCTAAATCTGATTTCAAAAGGTTTTGCGCGATTCCAAGTAGCTGCCAAGCCTCGTGTCTTGATTTTGTTTAAAAAAGCAATTCCTAGTTATTTCGTAAGGTTTTCAGTTATTTTCTACGTGAGACTTTTTTTATGCGGTCCCTATTCACCGCATAAAAAAAATACTTTTTGTGTTGCGAAAACTATTTTTTATAGCTACTCGTGAAGTTTTGTGCGATTTTTTTTATTCGTTTTCTTTTATGCGGTCACTATCCATCGCACAAAAATAGATTTGAGTGTAGTCATATGTACGGATATCAAAAGGAACAACATTCTACATTCACCACCAAGGAAAGTGATTAGTGCGTTTTATCGAGCAAATGTTTTGTAGAAACATATTGTATATCACTTTAATCATCAATACAAATAAATCAATTGTGCAACAGCTATTGCACAGCATTTTTTCTATGGCATTGCAAAATCTACTGTACGTAAAGCTATTGTACATAAAGCTATATCATGAAGGTATTGTACATAAAGCTATTGTATGGTAAAGCTATTGTACATAAAGCTATTGTATCGTAAAGCTATTGTACATAAAGCTATTGTATCGTAAAGATATTGTACATAAAGCTATTGTATCGTAAAGCTATTGTACATAAAGCTATTGTATCGCAAAGCTATTGTATCGTAAAGCTATTGTACAGAAGTTTAATATATTGTACAGAAAATTTATTATACAATAAGTGTTGTACAGAATTGTAATCTATTATACAGCACGCTGTCTTGTATAGCAGACATTGCACATAGCGAACAATACTGATAAACATTTCCTAGTGATACATGCAGGCATTTTAAAATTTATTTGTGCCTACACTATACAGACAGGAGATGTAAGAGAGCCCGACGCTTTTACAGCCAAATATCGTATCCAAAAGTTTGAAAAAAACAATATTTTCTATATAACAGTATAAAAATCTGATGTGGACAGCACATGACTTTCGCTGTAGACTAAAATTCATTTTTTTTCTTTATTTCTTTAATAATTCATTAAATTGAGTTTAATTGCACAAAATAACAATAAATTTGTATTTTGAATTCAATTTCTATTTTTATTTGGTAATTGGACATTTTTCAAAAGACGTCATAACAAAAATGCTAAAAATCTCAAATATCTCGAGGCCAAGTAGTCCTAGAGTAATAGAATTGTCCTTATTCTTTTTCTCGTCAAAATTCACGTATAAAACAAGTATTTAATTCATACATTTGAACATACGTAGTCTTTTATTTTTAGATTTTGAAGATTTTTGCGGGCCATTTCGCAAAAAAAGGCCGGTTCTTTTTTCAGAATTGTACCAAAAACTAATCAGCACCAGGGTTACACCCAACTGACTTACCTACCAAATTTTTTGAAATTCGATTCATAAGTTTTTGAGATAGAGTGGATACATACATTGAACAGACAGATACACAGATATACACACAGATGTCACGCTAAAAATAGTATTTTCGTATTCTAGAGGTCCCAAAACGTGTAGGTCCGTCAAAAACTCGAGTTGCGATTTCGGCATGTTTCCCTATACTTTCCCAATACATTACCATCTATTGCAGGGAAAGTAATTAATTATAACTACCAGTTTCTACATAAAATATGAGTTCTTACTTCTTAAAAAGACACCACATAAATAAATACAGGGTATTTCAAAAGTCCGTATAAAATTAAAAAATTCATTAAAAAACGAAAAATCATCGCATTGAGGTGCGGTTTATACCATAAGTATTGCTAGGACGGGGTTTTTTTTTTTGACGTGAAAAAAATTTATAGTTTAAAAAATCACCTATAGCTGGCGCTGAAAGCATTGGAAAGACAAAGAAAATAACTTACTGTACGTGTCAAATCGTGTAACAAGCCTAAGTAACCCTGAACAGGTGATAGGACCTTTTCCTTTCTTTAGATTTTTCCTAATTTAGAATTTTCGGAAAGCATCTGATGCTGATTCGACGCAAACGTAAGACAGCTCCACTAACAAGGCTTTCTCGATCAAAGTTAACATTCTCGCAAAAACTTCTTATTTGCACCGTTTACTAATGAATCAAATGAAGAATCTACAGAGCACTGCAGCTCTTTTATAACAGCCTCATTTGCATACTTCTGGACGATGTATTCGGGTAAGCGCCACCTACAGGTGATTTTCTAAACTATAAAATGTTTTCATGTAAAAAAAAAAACCCGTCCTGGCAATACTTATGGTACAAACCGTACCTCAATGCGATGATTTTTCGATTTTTAATGAATTTTAAAGTTTATACGGATTTTTGAAAGACCTTGTATATGAAAACAATGTTTTATACGCACATAATTTATACACTATTTTTTCCTTTTAATTACTTAAGACTATTTTTCCTCACATACTCATCCATTAAACTACCTGCAAATGAAACTGCAAACAAAAAATCTGATATGTGCAGCACATGCCTTTATATAATGCAATGAATTTACTTCTTTCACGGTGAAAAAATGATGTGTATAAGATATGTTTTTAATGTACATTGGCAATCTATAATGCTTTTCATGTGGAATGCATATTGGCCGTTTTTCCGGATGACAACATATAACACTATTTCCCAGTGCCTAATTAACTTAGATTGCTCATCAATATTGATAAATTGACATTTATTATTATTGACAGATTCCACAATTTGTCCATATATTAAAATATTTGAATAATTAATTCATCAATTTGGAGTAATTTTCGTCAACTTAGCTTCCCTTACGTCAATCTGGGGTGAAATATGGCTAAGCGTTACAAACAAACGGAGAGAAGAACATTTCTTATATATAAATGACTGTTTGCAAATTGTTAGTCGTCAAAATGCAAAATCATTACACAATGTATTTTTTTTCGTGAATGAAACGAGCTTGATACACGAGAATGGTGCTAATAAATTTACCGCATAATATTGCATACGGTAAGTGAACATATATTTCACATTAGTTAATATTTTTGCATGTAATATTTTGATGAAATGATAGAAAAAATGCAATATATCAAAAACAGGTTATGTTAGCGTTCTTAAATTTATATCAATCGTTTTCTAATGAAAAATTACACAAGAAATGGTTATTTGCATAACATTTTTGAAAGTTCTGATTTTTGATGATTTTTTCAAAATTCCATTCGAAAATTATAGATCTTTCAAACATTTAAGTGGATTTAAATGGCTTCCAGTATTCACGCATTGTAATATTTGTACCAAATTTCGTACGAAACACTTTATTCGTTTGTGAGATATCGTCTTCATAGATCCACTGACACACACCCACACATACATCACCTTAAAGACGATCGATCCGAGTTTAGGGATGCTTAAAACGAATCCGAATTCTGAAACCCGCCACAATATTTTATATTATATTATGTACAGAAAATAATAAATTTGAAATAATGAAAACCGCACATAATAAATGCATGTTTATTAAAGTTTCCCATTAGCAAACAAAGAAATATCCTGTCCAAGACTTGCTAAAGCAGTTACAATCGAATAACGGACTGATATGGCTATTGATTTGTAGTACTCTTGCATTTCATCCCCTTTAATCGAATTTCAATTCCTGGTAAAAATCTGTTCGAAACAGTCGTCTTCGGATCATGATTGGAAGTCAGTCTTAAGCACCTAAGCCAAACAATGATGTCCGCCCCTTAATACGATTTAGGGCGTGTCTCGGAGAATATATCGGAGGAAATGGTTTATATCTTAAATACCTTGTAAATAGAAGTTTGCTGCTCTAAATGAAGCATTTCAATAAATTATCGAATTTTTGGCTTTGTTGCGATGCATTTAGAATTACATTATCGAAATTGGTTTATTCCGCTGATATGCATGAGAGGATGTTTTTCTGAGATATTTCTTTTAGAGGACTTCATCAGGTATGTCGAAATATAAAATGTTCGCCACAAAAGATATACACTATGTTTTACAATGTGTTATAGTTTCTCCAAATTGTATTATGTACTTCAATTGGAAAGCTGTGCTCAACAATCCGCCATATTCAAAATATGATTTATGTTTTTTCTATTTTTAGAGAAGATATTCCTGTAATACTAAATAGTAAGACAACAAATATCTAAAATATAATTTAAAAATTCCTTTCAAAATAATGAATGTGTAAAAATTTGAATTGTCCATACTGCAAGATCTGCTAATACTTCAGGGAAACTTAACTTGCAGTCTAGCGTTTATTTAATTACGCACTGGAAAAGTTGTTTATATACTATAAATTTATAGGTATAAATTATATGTATAAACTTGAAAATATCATACTGGTGGGGAAATATGTAATTAAATATGCAGAAGAAGTATTAATTGTGTAAAAAGATTTTCTACCTAGAATGCTTGATGGCATCGACATGGCTGAAATCCTTCAGTGTGTTTTTAATCATGGGCATCCAACATGTATCACTGTGAATTCGAGGAGCTCTATATGTCCCTCTCTACTTTTGATTTGCCTGTAACACTAGCATTACAACTGTGACATATGCAAATCTAGTATGTCACCGAAATGGCGTAAGTCTAGTATGCTGGACTGAATTCTTCCAAAAGTTGAAAAGTTCTAAGGATAGTTGAGTTCTGAGAGTGTCGTATGCCTTATTCCTCAGTGTAAATACACAACAGTGGCGACGAGGAGGATATATTGCCAGATATGTTATTCCTTATTCACTTGTCAGTGATAATGGGGCTATTTTCATGACTTACTACTTTCATCAATTTATGAAGATGAATAATATTAAACATATTGCATCTGCCCCTTACCATCCAGGAACAAAATGGTCAAGCTGCGATTGCAGTTCAATTATTTAAATATTCCCTAAAATCTAGCATGGGCGACCATGACGATTTAAACACTAAATTACAAAGCTTTTTGTTACACTACCGAATTACACCTCATTCGATAACAAATGAATCTATGATGTTTGATGATGTTTTTAAAAAGGTGCATTAGAACTAGGTTGGACATATTAAAACCTATTTTAAGAGATCATGTACAGCAGAAGCAAAGTGCATCGGTTAACAAGGAACATAACTATCGCCAATTTAAAGAAGGAGAAAAAGTGGCAGCAAGAAACTATTCCGGGGGGGGGGGGAATGGAAATTAGGAACAGTGATTAATAAAGATGGTTACGTGTTTATATTACAGTATTTAAGTAGGGAACGAGATCTGGAGGAAGCATGTTGAACAATTTCGTAAAGCGGGTACGTATTCTACTGAAGAGATGGAGCCGATGGAGATATCTGATCTGGATCCTACAATGGAGGAGATTTCTGAAAATCTCAAAGCCCCTCCTGGATCAACCATGACAGAGTTGGACGAGACACCTAAAAAGATCCAATTCTCTACTTCGCAAACCGTTCCAAAGATTATCGAGACTCCTGATCGGGAATCGGAAACCCTAATTCCAACTTCAGGAGCCACAGTCGAACCAAAGGAACGCATTGCACTGGTGATACCAGAAATGCTATTACGACGATCCGTGAGAATCCAGAAACCTCCTTATAGGCTGCACTATTACAAGTAACCCCTAAGGACTATAATTGACGACGGAGGAGTGTGGCATATGCATATATAGTGTGTCACCAAAATGACGTCAGCCTAGTATGTGGGACTGAACTCTTCTACGAAGGCAGCTATAAATACGCTGCACTTGTAAGTAAGCTATGTGAATAAAGGTAGTTGAGTTCTGAGAGTGTCTTATGCCTTATTTCTTGGTGTAAATACACAACAACAGCACGTTCAGCATACTCTGAATTACGGAGGCGAGCCACAGCTGACTTCAATGATCTTATTTCCACATTGTATGCGATACAGACACACAATAACTGCTTTTCTGATTAATACAGTTTATTTTCTAGACTTATAATGTAAAAGCTGAATTTCAACAAGAAAAAAATTAAATTCAACATTTCAATTTCAGTTCTTTACACGGTTCGTATAAAACGAATTGTACCTATATGAAAACTTCTTTCAAACAATGCATATAAGAAATATCAATTTAAATTTATCAATAACTTTATGCATAATTTAGAAACAACATATTAATGAAATATTGAATCTTTTTTTTTTTTTTTTTTTTTCTCTTGTCGTGTGTACAATCCACACATAAATTTTAAACATTTCGCACCCACAATTTTAGTTTTACTTCACACAGTGGGTCACATACATTTTTTGCACTTCTTTATTGACAAAGTTTGAACTTCTGGGGAAATTCCTGGAATGATCACTTTCAGTTTTGTTTTGTGTTTTAAATACGTTTCTCCCTTAGTTGCAAATTTCAGAATAAAGTCTCGTCTGCTGACTTTGACATCCGTTGATTTCTTAAAAACGACCCAGATATTTGTAGCCGCAAGCCATTATATTATATTTCACAAAATATTGGCAAAAAAAGACATGCATTGACCAGCGCCATAGTGCAGACTTCACAGAATATTTCTTAGAAACTTGGTACATCAAATTTTGTTGCATTGTAGAAACTTATGATTTCGAGAGTTTACTTTTTGAGTTATTTCTAATGAAGAATGCAATGTGCTAAGCAGAAGTACATTTTTGTTATATTAATTTAACATCTTTAATGTAACATTTTTGTTCTAATGTAAGATAGAAGAAGGGTGTTTCTACGCCTCATAGATGTCGTTCACTATAGTTCTTTCCAAAAATTGTTCTTGTCAAAAATTTTGGAATTTCGCTTTTTACTCTGTTAATCTTACTTTTAATCAGAATTTTACTCGCTTTTAGATGAACTCTAATCACATGGCGAAATTTCATGTGCATTTTCGTCACAATTGCTATCATCATTATCATTTCAATCAAAATGCTCACCATCTTTTAATGAATTTCAATAAAAGCATCATTTTCTGATAGTTATTTAAGCCGTTTTATGATTTCATCAATTGAGAAACCTGTGCGATATCCCGTCTCACCATATGTTCGAAAATCAAATGTCACATATGATGGCTTGAAATCATACAGAAAATTAAAAAAAAAGATGCCCTCCAGAACAAGAATGGCTTCGACCCCCCTCATTATCCTTCTCATAAGAAATATCCGTAGATATATATATAGTATCTGGATATTTATATAGTAATGCGACATAATAGTAACTGTAATATTATATTTAACGTCAATGGAAAAATTCCTGTAAAGCAGGTGCAATTTATTCCCTGAAACTATCGTTCTGACACTGAATAATGAGTTAAAAACGGATGATGTAAAAGATAAACCGTGGGTCAGCAATCACCACGGTAGTTTTAGATATACTGTCTCATAGAGACTAAAGTAATTGTTTGATTTCAACTAAATTCGGTTTAAGGAATCGTTTTAAATATTTGGGAAATGTCAAAAACTTCAAAGTTCTATTTTAACAAATAACAAGAAAGATCAATCATGCTTAAAGCATTGATTATGAAACACTTTCCAACTTCGATGCAATTTTATTTAAACATGTCTAAAATACAATCACATTCCTCTGTAATATTTTAAAACTTATCACAGTACTACATTAATTTATTATATTTGAGAACTTAAACCATCATCGCAAAAAAATGAACTTCATTCAAATGACGGCAGTGAAATATAAATTGCCTGATTATAACATCTCTAAAATGTGATACATTCCTCTGTAATAATTTTAGAATTATCATAATATTACGATAATTTATTATATTTGAAAACTTCATCGAAAACAACTGAAATTCATTCAAATGACGTCATAGAAAAAATAACACGCCTGGCTCTCTATAAAAGCAGCATTTCATTCATAAATAATTTCCCATTCGTGTCATTCATCACAATACTATAATATTTTTTAATTTAAAAATTAAGACCATGGAGCTACAAGTAATTAAACTCTATGCGTAAAACTCCATAAAAAAAAATCGTCCTTCTCTTTATAAAATCAATGAATATTTCATTCATATCAGCTATACAGACTCCATGAACTAAATGATTTTGTGTTAAAGAAATACAGCAATTCTAATACATCTCATTCTACATATTTTGCTGCTTACATTTTACATAGGTGAAAAATAGGTTTCGTTGTAGAAATAATCAAATTTGAATGAGCATTTAAACTCAAATATATTCTAATTGCGTTGTTTCAGTATGTAGATGCACAGAATTTAAGCAAAAATAAAGTGGTTTTAGGACGGATACAACACTCAATATGAATTAAAAAGAACTTTAAAAATCACGATTTTGAGACAAGATGGATGCCATGTATCATTTTGAAGTGGGTCACGTGGTCTTTTCATATCTTGGTCACGTGATCGCTTCATATAAGAGGTGTTATTATTATTTTAATTTTAATTTAAAAAACTACTGAATATATTTCGCTGAATTTTTTTTATATATTTTATGGAACAGTTTAAATATTACCTAAAATTTTCGAAGCAATTTGTGAATTTTAAATCCGCTTAAAAACTGTTTGAAAAATTAGGTCCCATAGGGCTCAATGTTTTTTACTTTTTCAACCCGGGTTCCATACAAAACTAATTGGGTGATATTATTCATTTATATACTCATAGGTCCTACAGACCGTCTGAACAACATACTAAAATTTCATTTTGATTAAGTCATTTTTACGGCAGTTATCGTGCTAACGGACGGACAGACAGACAGACAGACAGAATGAACAAAGTCATAAACGCTTTTCAACTTTGTTGTAAAGTGTTAAAAATGATATGAGCAAGAAAAAACCATGTTACGGATCAAAGATGACCTAGCTTGGTAATTATAGTGTTAATGGCACTATAGCAATTCGTCAAGATCGAACTACTAAGATTTTACTGGGTTTAATATTAACAGATCTTTGTTAAAAATTCACTTCAAGTCGTCACATGATGTAACTTGTTGAGAAACGTTTAATTTATTTGAATATTTCACTCTCTAAATAGCTTGAAAATCCGAAGTGCAGAGTTGCTTGCTCAGTTATACTAATAGCTGTGGTACATTAAAAAGTACTAATTAATTAATCTGCACTGTAGTCGAAAAAAAACCTCGTTTTTCGAAAAAAAAACTGGAAATAGTATCTCCAAAACAGAGAGTGAATAGCTTTAGGTCAACATCCTAACCCCTTCATAATTAAATGCTGAATCCATATCATTCAACATCTAAGCTCTAAGGCAGTATGCTGAAACAGATGTTGCAAGGGAAATGCAAGTATTTTTATTGGAACTGAAGTCTCTAGAACCGGAAGTTAAAATTCTTAGGAAAACTCTTCATATCAATAGAATGTAATGATAAATATATGCCAGTTATTATCTAAGCTCCATCTGTCGCAAATTCTCAAAAACGGAGATGTTTTAAGGAGAATTTTTGAACCTGAAGTAGAAAAGAATCAGAATTTTAAATCCTTAGTGAATCATCTAACCTCTAAGGAACTTGATACTGAATACCTATCAGTCATCACATAAGCTCTATCTATAGTCGATTTTAAGAAATTGATGTTTCCGTTTAAATGAAAATATTTAAACCGCAATTAGGAAAAGACAATAAATATAAATTCTTGGTAACTCCCTTAATTTTGGGGGGGAATTTGATGTTGAATTCATATTAGTCATCGTCTAAGCTTTAAAAATAGATGTTTAAAGGAAAATTTTTGAATTCCTAGAAGCAAAACCGGAAGTGAAAATCCTATGTGACTCCTTAGCCCTACGAATTCTGATACTAATTCCATATCAGTTGTCATCTAAGTTCGTTCTATAGCTAGTCCTGAAAAATAGATATTGCAAGGAAAATGTAAATTTTGGAATCGAAAGGGACATCTCCAGAATCGGAAGTAAAAATTCTTAGTGAGTCATCCAATCCCCTCCAGGAATAAATGGTGAATCCATGTAAGTCATCCTCTAGGCTTAATCCCTAGAGGTAAATGTTTTATTTTTTTTTATCGGAAGTAGAAAACGAACTGGAATGGGGAATTCTTAGTGATCCATCCTAGCCTTCTCTAGAATATTATACTAAATCTGTATCAGTTATTATCTAAGCTCTCTAAATAGCCAATCTTGGAAAATAGAAGTTGAAAAGAAAATACTAATTTTTGAACCATAAATGCAAAAAGAACCGGCATTGGAAACCCTGAGTGGAAGCTCTTAGCTCATTTAAAATTCGAAACTAAATCCATATCAGTCATTATATTTTAAACTCTTTCTACAGTAGAGCCTGAGAAATAGATGCTTCAAAAATTTTTGGTAAAACAGAAAACATGGAATGACAAAATTAAAATATACCACTAACTCTTTGTAATACATATTTATATAATGCAATTTGATTATCAATGGACAATATCATACATTTGAAACAAAAAGATGAAATTGTACCAATATAATTGTACCAGTATAATTTAATGCGTTCCGTGATACTTTAATCAAACTTTTCATTTTTAGATCACTCTAATAGACAATCCTAGACAGCTAGTGTGGCATTAATTATCATAATGTAGAGATATGAAACTAAATGTGGAGATTTTTAATTTTATTATTTTTATTACATTCCTTATATACATAATATATAAGGAAATTGTTGTGACGGGGACGAAAATTCGAATTCGAGTTTTCGACGGGAGAGCACATTTCAAGCATCCCTGATCACAAATTGAAGATTTTTAAGGTGATGTCTGTGTGTGTGTGTGTGAGTCTGTGGAGACGATATCTCACAAACGAATGGCGCGATTCGAATAGAATTTAGTACAAAAGTCACAATCCGTGAATACTGGAAACCTATTATTTCAAAACACAATCGAATGTTCAGAACCCACCCCCCTCCTAAATTTTCAAATGAAATTTTGAAAAAATCATCAAAAAATCAAAACCTTTAATAAAGTTAAGCAAATAAACATTTCTTATGTAATTCTTCCTTAGAAAACGATTGATATAAACTTTAGGACGCTAGCATGAACCGTTCTCGAGGTATTGCACGTTTTTCAAATAAATTTATCAAAATATCATATAAATGAAAAAAAAAATTATTAACTGTTAAAAAACATGTTCACTTTTCATATGCAATATCACGCGATAAATTTGATGACATCATTCTCGTGGATCTAACTCATTCCATTCACAAGGAAAGATACTTCCATTACGCTTGGCGGGATTTTGGAGACGAATTTAGCGGAAAGTCGCCAACTTGCCGACACTTTTAAATGTTTCCAAATTAACGAAAATCTCTCCAGATGGATAAAATGACGCTAAATCAATAAAAATGACGACTAATTGAAGAACATTCGATATCATGGAAACAATATAAGTATCCACTATTAAGAATAACATTTTTTTAACTGTTGAAGTAGTAAATTCATTGCATTATATAAGTAAAGTCATGTGCTGCCCACATCATATTTTTGTGGATGCTATCAATATTGATAGCATAGTTTATTTAGCGTTGCACGAAATATAAGTTAATTGAGTATTTTAAAATAGTTTTACATGTTGCCATCCGGAAAATCGCCAAATGTACAAATCAACGATAAAAATACACAAGGAATAATAAGTAAAGTCATGTGCTGCCCACATCATATTTTTGTGGATGCTATCAATACTGATAGCATAGTTTATTTAGCGCTGTACGAAGTATAAGTTAATTGAGTATTTTAAAATAGTTTTACATGTTGCCATCTGGAAAATCGCCAAATGTACAAATCAACGATAAAAATACCGCGGCCTGGTTCTTATACATTATATTTTGACTGTAAACTAGTAAATCCATTGTATTATATAAGGAAAGTCATGTGCTGCCCACATCAGATTTTTTCTATATATGATGATCATTTCGTTTTAAAATGCATCTTAAAGAGCTACATTGCGAATGCAATAGGCCTGCATTTTCTTCCAGTGCTACCCATAATTACCGTATCTTACATACCGTATAATTACAAGTAGTCTATTCATAGAAAACTTAGTATTATTTGAAATCCATTATTTATTTAATTATATTGCAGAATGATATTATTAACAAAAACATGATAGTTATCAATTACAAAATACAGCATTAATTCCAAGCAGTGGAATACCTTTTTTACTTGTGAGACATGAGATTCTACTTTGAGGGACCAATGTAGTCACTAACCTTATTAGGCTGAAATCAAATTTATAAATATTCAACTGATGAACATATACATAGATATGCTCAAATACGTCCATACTGTATGGGACACTCGTTGATACCATCGCTGCATTGACATAACCATTTACAATTTCAAACATGCTCGAGACTTTGAACAGACCTCTTGGTCCTGTTATTTTTTTTAACAACCTCTGTCATGAAATGTATTATCTCATCTTGTTGTTCTCCGAATTTGAATCATGTAGTTTTCAACTTAGCTTTGGTAAAACGCCTGTCTTCAATACTCCGAATCCTGAGTGGTGTTGTCCCCTCTTCAGTAAATGTGCGTTCTGGGTCGGTTCGAAATGAATGTTAGTTCTCACCATGGGTTTAGCCCATCCAGGCATAATGTCGCTCATTCGTGTTGGTTCCATAATTAATTATAATTTATGAGTAATAAGCCAATGTCCAATGTAACGTCAAATTTCGGCACCTTTGCGTCGGGCCTATTATCACCACTCGATTCCCATCGTCAACTTTAGCGTTTTATTTATGATATCTCTAGTCTCACTTTTGTGTCACAGAAAGTATTATTGAACTTTTTATGTAGGTGTTCTTCATTGACACCAATTTATGTTTAAAGACAATTTCTCAGTTTCAGATTGTCTGTTTGGTCACACAAATGATCTCTCAGACTCTCATAACGGGTTTTTGTTGTTGTTACCCAGACCGTCCGACCTACCAGAAAGGTTCTCATAACGGGTGTATCAGCAACAGTAATTATTATTATTATTATTATTATTATTATTATTATTATTACTATTATTATTATTATTTGAAATTATAAAATAGGGATGATAAGAACTGAAGATTAAAGATATAATTCGACTATGAAAACATACACACGTTTCTTACTTCAAGAAATAAACTATATATAATAAGCTATACATAATAAGTTATAAACTATACATAAACTGCATATAACTATTAATGAACTATTTATTTATGGAACAATATAGGTGCAGTTCCTTTTACGCTTTCTAATTATGCCTTTAAAGCGTCTTCAGATTAAAAATAGAACAAATATAAAAGTCACTTTGAAGTGATGAAAACTATTCAAACACTTTTCTCATCAAATTATTTCTAGAAATATCCACTATACGCAATATAGCACTTTTAGAAACTTTTCCTTCGAACAACGAAAGCTGAATATCCATTCAAACGTTTAACAATGAAATGTAAGGCCTTTAATCGAATTTTTGCTCCTCAGCATTCAAATTAATTTCTTCGGATCTTACAAAGCCGGATATTGAAATTTCACGTCTTAATAAGTTTTAAAACTCGGTGGCATTTTCAGAAAAATTTCACCGATAGGGGAAGGGGGGGGGGGGTAATGAAGTTATTTCATTAAATAGCTTTAATTGTTAATAATCGCTTATTAATCTATGGGGATTAGTAGTTTAAAGTAAGGGATAAATTAAAGCAAATTTACATTGGCATTAATTAAATTACTAGCATCAAATTCTATTACATACCATTATTAGTGTAAATTCATTTCCATAACATAATAAAAAATCAATCTTAATATGCGTATATGAAAAATCGACCTGTTCAACAATGTAATGTATTCATTGAAACTGTAAGCCTGAGAATTACTATATTATAAAGTAATATATTGGGTCTTTAAAAATTTAAAAAATTAATAAAAAATCTGATGTGGGCAGCACATGACTTTCATTATATAATGCAATGAATTTACTACTGTTAAGTAAAAAAAAATCTAATGTGGGCAATACATGACTTTCCTTATATAATGCAATGAATTTACTACTTTTACAGTAAAAAAATAGGTTTTTCTTATAGTAGATACTTATATTCCTTCCAAGATATTGAATTTTCGACAATTAGTCGTCATTTTCGTTGATTAAGCATCATTTTAATCCATTTGGCGAGATTTTCGTTAATTTGACAACATTTCAAAAAGTCGCCAAGTTGGCGATATTCCACCAAATCCGTCGCCAAAATCTCGCCAAGCTTTATTGACGGAGAAATAAGTTATTCTTATAGCAGATAAATGACTATTGGCGTTCAAATACAAAAGTATTACTCAAAGTAACTTTTCTCATGAATGGAACGGAGCTAGATCCACGAGAATGATATCACCAAATTTATCGCATGATATTACATATGAAAAGTGAACATGTTTCTCAACAGTTAATATATATATTTTTTAATTCATGGGATTTTTTGATAAATTTATTCTAAAAATGTGCAATATCTCGAGAACGGTTCATGCTAGCGCTCTAAAATTTATATCAATCATTTTCTAATAAAAAATTACATAAGGAATGACTATTTATGTAACTTTATTAAAGGTTTTAATTTTTTGGTGATTTTTTCAAAATTTCACTCGAAAATTATTTGGGGTTCTGAACATTCAATTGCGTATAAAAACAATAAGCTTCCAGTATTCATGGATTGTAATTTTTGTACCGAATTTTGTTCGGATCGCCCCATTCGTTCGTCAGTTATCATCTCCATAGTCTCACTGACACACACACACACAGACATCATCTCAAAAACATCCGATTCGTGTTCAGGGATGCTTGAAACGTGCTTTCCCGTCGAAAACTAGAATTCGAATTTTCGACCCCGTCACAATACTTTCCTTATACATTATATGTATAGTATAAGGGAAGTAAAAACGGGACATTTAACTCTTCAAGATAAGTTTATACAATGGCGTACCAACAATGTGTTTATGCTCTTAATTTTTACTTTCCTTATATACATAATGTATAAGGAAAGTATTGTGACGGGGTCGAAAATTAGAATTCGAGTTTTCGACGGGAGAGTACGTCTCAAGCATCCATTATCACGAATCAAACAGTTTTGAAGTGATGTCTGTGTGTGTGTGTGAAAATTTTTGTGTGTGTGTGTGAAAGTATATGTCTGTGTGTGTGAAAGTATGTGTGTGTGAGTGTGTGTGTATGTGTGTGTGTGTCAGTGAGTCTGTGGAGACGATAACTGACGAACGAATGTACCGATTCGAACGAAATTTGGTACAAAAATCACAATCCGTAAACACTGGAAGCCTATTGTTTTTACACGCAATCGAATGTTCCGAACCCCCTAAATTTTCGAGTGAAATTTTGAAAAAATCGTCAAAAAATCAAAACTACTAATAACGTTACGCAAATAGACTTGTCTTATGTAATTTGTCATTAGAAAACGATTGACATAAATTTTAGAATGCTAACATCAACCGTTCTCGAGATATTACACATTTTTGAAAAAAATTATCAAAAAGTCATATAAAATAAAACATATATATTTCCTGTTGAGAAACATGTTCACTTTTCATATGTAATACCATGCGATAAATTTGGTGACACCATTCTCTTGGAACTATAGATCGTTCCATTCATGAAAAAAGATACTTTTAGTAATACTTTTGTGTTTGAACGCCAATAGTCATTTATCTGCTATACGAATAACTTATTTCTCCGTCCATAACGTTTGACGATATTTGGGCGACGAATTTGGCGGAATGTCGCCAACTTGGCGACATTTTTAACTATAGCCAAATTAACAAAAATCTCGCCAAATGGATAAAAATGACGCTAAATCACTGATTGCAGAAAATTCAATATCTTGGAAAGAATATAAGTATTTACTATAAGAATAACATTTATTTTAACTGTAAAAGTAGTAAATTCATTGCATTATATAAGGAAAGTCATGTGTACCCGACATCAGATTTTTTTAATATTATGAACTTAAAACATTATTTTAATGTACAAAATGTTGGAATAAATATCCAGTGACCAATCCCTCAAATTTTAATTTAATGGAATCAAGGTAAAGACTGTAAAGGGAGTATTTATAGAAGCAATACATATTTTTTGTGTATGCCGGGGACTTATGCTCAACAATATGGATAAAAAAGAGCGAAGGAAGTTATTTTAGATAATCCATATATAAAGGATGATAAATTTTAACCCTAACACTCGTTTGAAAACAATATTTATTTGAGAATCACAGCTTTGTAGCGATTTTAAATAATTAAATTACTTCACAAATGTTTTCTGTGGATTTGAAATCTGCTAAAATATATTTTTCTAAAATTGCAATGCATCTGCTGCGTGGATATAACATTAACAATTAAAAAAAAAACGTTCGTCTTAATTGATCTGACGACTATTCCGACTGTATATTTGAAATAATAAATTAAATCGGCATATTTCAAAAATGTTAAAAAAATATCTTATCAAATTACATCTCGATGAAAAAGGAAGATAAAACACACAGTCATACATAAAACTACGGTTGCCCATCAAATGTGTAGCATTTCCTGTTTAATTTTCAAATTTTGCCAGTACAGCTTGCAAAGATATTTTATTTTAAATTTTAAACAGAGAGAATAATAAGTTTTTTTATTTGGTTAACATTAACTGTAATAGATGGAACACAAATTTTGATCAATTAAAAACTTTTTCGAATCTAAATTTTGCTTGGATATTCGACGGTGTAATATTTTTCACATTATGTACCGAAAATAGATAAATTGATCTAAATAGTGTGTTATAATTTGGTGATTATACTGGATGTTACACCACAGCTGTAGCTAAGATGTCGTAAAAAGGGATCGACGTTTCTATTTTTAACGGTGAAAATTAAACTTACATATGGGACTGTTATGGATGGCAACATGTTGTTGTTGTTGAGACCCAGACCGTCCGATCTACCAGAAAGGTGTAAGGTAACCGTTTGGACTGCTGGGAAGTGCCACCCAATTTAAACCGGTACCCAGTGGGGGAGGCATCCACAGGGACCGTACCCTCCTTCCCCTACCACCAACCTCTCTGAAGGACTTACGAACCCACATGTTTAACGTGATCGTACTCAACACGGCGGTAGTTGTGGTAGCGTGCAAATCTAGCGCGCAGACCGCCGAGCTACCGCGCCCGAAATGGACCAACAGCTCGCGGTGTTCCCAGGTGGTTGACAACCTGTAAAATTGTTCAAAATATCAAATTAACTTATATTTTGAGGAAAAAAACCTAATAATCGGAAAGATTGCCAATATCTGCAAAGCAATATACTACATTATAGTACAATATGTTAATTAGGAATTCATCAAATGGTGTCATTTTCGTAACTTTAGCATTATTTTTGCTAATTTTGCAACATTTTTGTCAATTTTGCACCAAATTGAAAAAACTGTCAAACTGGCGATATATCATGAAATCAGTCACCAAGTGTTACATATTTAGTTGTACTTACTATTCTTCTATTTTATATTTTGTACATACATTATGTGATAAAAATGCAATATCTCGAGAACGGTTGACACTAGCGTTCTAAAATTTGTGTCAGTCGTTTTAAAATAGAAATTGCATGTAAAATATGTATTTATTTAACATTATTCGATGTTCTGATTTTTTTATGATTTTTTTCAAATATTTATTAAAAATTTGTGGAGCGGGGTTCTTCCGAACGTTTGATCGCTTTTAAAATCAATAGAGTTCCAGTTCTCATGGATCATAATAATTGCAGCAAATTACCTTGGAAACACTCCATTCGTTCGTGAGATATCGTATCCATAGACTCTCAGACACAAACACATGCCTCCAAAAACGTTCGATTCGAGTTCATGGATTGTTTAAACGTGCTCGTCCGTCGAAAACTTGAATTCGAATTTTTGACTCCGTCGCAATACTTTCCCTTTACATTATACTATATATGTTGGAAAAGTAAAAATAGTCAACCATCGGTTGCAATATATTTATATTTATTTCTTTTATTATATGTGAAGTTTCAGAACGTCGCTTCAAACAAGACCTAAAAATTCATAGGTGGTCGATTTTGCTACTACTTCGAAGGAAATGAATTCAAAAATAATTATTATCGCAACCCATATTACATTAAATATGTACCAGTGGGGTCCGGGTTTTTTAATATTTACTGTTTTACCAAAATTGTTAATAAAAAAAAAATCAACGAACAGCTGTAAAGACCAAATATACCTTTATCCTCCTTACAAGTTATTCTCGAGGTGGATCTTCGATATGTCAAAATGACATAACTCTAACTTAAATCGCTTGCTATCCTGATCTTTCGGTCCAAGGATAATAACACAGGACTGCACAGATGTAAATTAAACTATGTTTTTGTGTACTTCATAGCAGCTGGCTGTTTAAGCAACTGATGACATAGACTGTACTTATTATTGTGCACGTCCAGAATAAATTACAAATATACAAAATACTAACATTAACTGGCCTGGTGATAATTCTTAAATGGAGACGAGTTCTAAAGCCCATATACTTGTTACTGACATTCTGTTACCTCTCCCCGTATTGCTGCTACATCCCGAATACTAGACTCTTCCTAATCATTGTTGTATCGAATTGGGTTTCTTCAATAGTCTACCGGCCGCATTCCGAAATCCTCCAAATCTATCATCGTGTCTTCTGCTTCACTCCAGCTCATTCATGTCCAACCTCTTACTAGAATCTTTCCACTTGCTCTTGAATCTCTCACGATCGGAAACTTATTCCTGTCACGGTGAAACAGCGCCATCACAACCGTAAGGTGTGTCGTGTATCCAAAGACAGGAGGGCGGAATGGAGTTATGAAATTAAGCCCCCTTCCAAGGATCACACAGCCAGAAAGAGATTAGATATTAAGTGCGTTTACTTACCACATTAGCGTTGCGTTGTGTTTTGCAATAACTCAAGAACGGCTGCCCAGGCTTACAAAATGCAAACTGGACACATAAGCACACAGCAAAGTAACAACATCAAGTTGGGAAAACATGAGACCAAATTATCTTAAATAAACACTTTTTTTAATTAAATGTTTAAATATATATATCATAAAAATATAGAAACATTGAAGACAATTCTGGCCAATTTCGGTATTAATAATATTTAGATAATATTTGGCCTTTGCACTTAATCAGGTTATCAACCTTTCAATTTATCTACGTAATAAAACATATATTTCAAATAATTAATGGAACACAACATCCCTCATTTCCTTCTATCACAAGGAATTTAACCTACGGAGCAATCGCTTCCAGATGCAATTAAGTCGAATTTCGATGTTCTCACTAAATAAATGTTCACCACTTATTTAATATCTGGTGGAATAAGCACTGATTTCAAATAGCTCCTTCCCATTATCACTGAATTCAGAGATGAGTACTTCGACTCAAGATCTCAAAGAGCAAATCGTGCACACACACTGCTGGAATTCTTGCAGAGTAAATTCACTCCAGGATTTTTATGGAAATGATCCAATGATCCAAATACTTTCGCTGTTCGCACATCTCAACGGTAGAACGTTCAAAACAATGCCGAAACTTAAATGGAGTAACCAAACCACTCTTTAGAACGGATCCACAATCTAGTCCTACGGGACGTCATCGCGTTCTATTCTTTTTCCCAATCTCCAGGATTTTCCGAATTTAGATCTGAAATAAATAACGGAGAAAATTAATAAATTTTGAAATAAAAGCAATTGTCTTGCCCACACGGATTATAAGATTCCTTCTGAATCAAAGTTATAATCCGAAACCCAAAATGACCGTTGGGTCGAATTCTTTTGTGTCCGATTTTTCCGGAGCGAGACATAAAAGGCTCCTTCTCCAACGAAAACCCAGGCCCAAGAGCCCCTCTACTGTGAAAAATGGAATCCAGGTCGCCTCGACCTTCCACTCCCTGCACGAAATTAAATGAAGCATCCAACGGATTTTGTGCGGAACCTTGCGCCATCGCCTGCAGAATCGAAACCACTACCCTGCGCAATAATTAAAGAAGTAAGAAATTACCTCGGAACATCTGCGGAAGCGAGATCCCACGCTTTCTGCATGAAAAGTGCAAACTCGAACAGAATTAAAACCTTGGAATAAAAATGGCTTCCGAAAGAGAATGTTCTCGGAGAGAACAGAAAAATGTCGTGTTTCACACTCATACAGTCATAAATCACTATGACATTCCTATTTACCTTAGGAACGCAGAAAATGCTGATTAGTTCGGTGATTGGTCAAACAAAAGAGCCAGTTAGAATAGTTAGTTTAAAGAAACATAAATTATAATTCAAAGGTTATTTAGACCTCACATAGTGATTCATCGAATTGCAATAAGTCTCCTTCCCTCTACCGTTAGAGAAGTTTAGCCCCTTGTTGTAGAATTCTTGGTGCTGTCCCTGTTGTTCATTAAATTATTTTTATTACAATAAAGATAAATACTCTGCTTGTTTGCTGCTACAAAGGTTTCCCCAAAGATTGAAAATGCTTATCCATCTATTTGTTTCACAATGAAATTAAATTCAAAATAACAGATTCTTTAATCGAGTTTCTATTCATGTGTAAACTTTGTTCGAAACCATTTTCTGCGTATCTTCATGTAAAGTCAGATTTAAGTATTCAAACAAAATAATGAAGCCTTTAAGATTTTAAACGTACCCCCCCCCCTCTCAGTAGTAAATATTGTGGAAAACATTTTTCTGGAAAGGAACTTCCACATATATACTTGCAAGTCTAATTGAATCAATATCATCAAGTTGAAGGCACGTGACTTCTATTAAGTGTAATGAGATTGGTTTGAATGGATTAAAGCTACCTGCAATATTAATTCGTTTTTGCAATAGTATGGAATGCGTCAAAAACAGAGTATTCCTGGAAGATGGTGGAGGGCAAGGGAGGAATACTGAATTTGGAAAAAGATAATGAGGTCATCCTGCTTTGAGCGAAATTTGTTATCCAGCCATATCTTCAAAAGAGGAATAAAAATGTGCAAGAATTTGAATAAAAAATGCTACGTATTTCTGCAGAAGCATGAAGAATATCAAGACAGGAATTTTGCAAATTTGCTGTAGAATTTCTGCAAAATTTCTCCGGATACTTTGCAAGAAAAGAACGAGATTGAAGCAATAAAAGCAATATTTGTGATAACAAATGGCAGCATCTCTGCTATGTCGAACAGAATACGTTTTAGTTACCAATCCAGTGCCATGCCCATGAATCAATTCGGACTTACGATTGAATATTGAGTAAATCATATGCTTCGGAATTTCATTGCTAGTTTAGATTACTGTGACGTGCAAAATAGTATTTTTTGTTACAAACAGCCACAGAATCAGTGAATCCAATGCTGTAAGTTTATTTATACAAAAACCTTTAAAGGACTGAAAACAATCTGTAAATATAAAAGAATGTAGCCATATGTATTGTAGAAAATGTGTAGAATTATATATAAAGCATTAGTGTTCTTAGAATATTGCAGATAAAGGCAAAAAAATTAGTGTCTACGGAATATGCAAAAATCTGCAGATAATCTGTAAATACATGCGTTAAAAATATTGTGTTTACTAAAGTACTTCAAAATTCTACAGAAAATCTGCATATTTCGCTTTTCGACAGAAAAAATTCAAAATTTTGTAACGTGGTGCCTTTCTATAGTCTCTCTATTATGATCATAGTTTTAAGAGAAGATTTTAAATAGAAATTATGCAGTGTGCATGTATGTATGTTATATTCTATGAAAACCATGCTCAACCTCTCAATACAATTTGAACCAAAGACTAAAGTTTTGCCCCTGGACTTGACCCTTCACGATTCAGTAGTCACCATGGTAACTACTAAAATTTGGGAGTAGCTCCAAACAGATATTGTGGAAGCAATATTATATAGCTTTTTACACAGATGTGTCCTTTTATTGATATTGATATTAGTATTGTAAGGGATGTATCAAGTAGAAGAATTTTAATGAATGACATTTTAGCATAAATTAACAAAGATTTATTAAATACGTCGCATCGTAGTAAATTAAAAATATATCGTAACATCGAATGCGAGCATTAAGCTGCCATAATAACATCACTTGAGTTACTGAATGCTACCAGAGCAAGGTTATAAGAATGAAATAAATATGAAAGAAAATAGTTCTCTGTTGGCGCTTATAATCGGCTATCCTGGAAAATAGGCGTCCTCGTCTATGGTGCATCTGCGGTAGTCTCGCCATCAACATCCCCAAAGTCATAATGTTCTTTGTCATATTTGGAAACCAAAATTTCTCTTGAATTAGCTGTCTAACTTTATCGACTCTAAAGTGCCCAGAAAAATCGTGATAGCGGACAACTAAATACTTCCGCATGGGTTGAAGAATAACAAACAGTTTCTTGGTTGCATCACGATCTGTTATTACTCCATAAAGAATTCCGTTTTCTAGACTGTATTGATTGGTAAGTTGACGTTCTGCTGGGTTTCGGTTAATTGAGGGTTTAGTTATTGCTTGCAAAATATTTTGTACTTGCTTATCCTGAGATTGAAGTTAAATTATCTGATCGTTTTCAGTAGCAATTTATATATATTGTAGGTGAATCTGTTAGTTCAACAAGACTTGTTAGATCGAATTCATCATTTAGCGCATATTTTCGTTCTTCTACTAGTGCTCTACTAAGGGCATCAACATGGCACATTTTATCCCCTGCACGATGTTTTACTTCATAGCGAAACTCGCTCAAGAGTTTTGCCCACCGGGCTATTTGAAGATTGAGATTTCTTTGACTGGCAAGAAATGATCTCGCTGAACAGTCTGTTATTAGATTAAAATGTTTACCAATAAGAAATGGTCGCAACCGTGTCATTGACCAAACAGGAGCAATTAATTATAAACGGCTGGAGTGGCACATTGCTTAATCAGGACTCGTTCAATGGCTTACACAGTATACTAAACATAATCTTTTATTTTTATCATACTGAAGGACATTCCAGATAATCCGACTGAACTTGCATCTGTGTGGAGTTGAGTTTCATCACGATTGTGATAAAGTTTCATCAAACTTCAATTAATCTCCTGTTCAATATCCTGTTTCATTCTTTACTAATAATACAGGACTACTGTAATCCAAAGTATTGTTTTGAATGATACCTTGTTCTTTCAGTTCGGTAATAATTTTTCGTAAAATTTCACGTTCGTGATATGACGTACAGTATAAAGCATGCGAAACCGGCTTGCTTCCAGGAAGTTCCGTTATTTTCAAGTTGTGGTTTTGATTCATCCCAATTCATTGATTTTCACTGCAATACAGTCTCTGAATTCATTTAAAAGGTCACACACCTTTTGTGCTTCTGATTCTGTGAGCTGAGATCCGACGTTAATTTGACTTAACATTAACTTTTCACGAAGTGAAGGTTCCTGATCTTCTAGTTGGATATGTAAATTTTCACTAAAATTAAAGGAATTATCAAAAGTTTCGTTTTCCTCACAATTATTTTTTGTATTTTTTAGGTAATTCTCATCAACATTTTCTTTTAAATTGTTCTCTACTACTGTAATTGGAATTACATTCCCTATAAGGACGACTTGATTTTCTTTTATGCGAATTTTACTATTAGTAAAATTTATGACTTGAATACATGCTACACCATTTTGAAAATATATTTCATTACCTTGAGAGTTCTGCTCTTCAATAATAAAGGAATTTAAATTTATATCATTATTGACAGAATTAACTAACTGTACACTATAAGGTTCCACAATCACAGTTTTTCACTTTGAAGCACTGCTTTGTAATTCGAATCATTTTCAAGATTAACATTTCTAATAAATCGGAATTTCCTTCATTTATCAATATAGAATTTCCTTGTTTTCGTACTAATGCTACGTTTGGAAGATCAATAACATTTGTCCCTATAAGTACATCAGGACCTCTGAAACTATCATCAGGAACAACAAGAAAGCGAATCGATTTTAACTCTATTTCGTCAATAACAATATTGCAATAAACTACACAAAATGGTGTCAAATTACCTCCAATGCCTTTCAAGTTTTCTGGTGCGTTTTTCTCAATAGTGTTATTAAGAGCTGATACTAATTTAAGTTTCATTAAACTCTCATTCGAACCTGTGTCGGTAATAGATGAAATTGAATTTAACCGGTCAACACTTATAAATTTAAATTACTTATGTAGAGATATAACATTCAAATCACATAAAGAAGTTAAATGTTTGATTTCAGTGCAATCTTGATCTTCTTTTTACACTTTGTGCAATGTTTTTGACCTTTAGGTTTTACACAGTCACGCGAAAAATATCCTTTTTCATAGCAGTTATAACAAGTATCAGGACCAGCAAGTTTTTTTTCTTCCATTCTTTTACTGTTTGAACTTCTTCTTTTACTTATTTTGATATATGGAATTTATTTGTTTGGTTTTATTTTTCCTCACATATTCCAAATACTGGTGAATTTAAACTGAGCACGCAATTCTTCTACCCCCCCCCCCTAACACTTTCGTACTCATCTAATTTGTCTGCAAGTTCATTGGAAGATACAAGAGGGTAAATATTACTGGAACTTTTAGTTTAAAAATTGAAATCTACTATAAACTATCACAGTTACCCTGTATTACCTGGAATTTAACACGGCACCTATGTACTATAAAGGTAAGAGCTTTAATACCCTAACGTATCTCTTGTTTTCTTAAATATATTAAAAAACAATCTAATTTATTTACAGTTGCTCATAGATATATTTAGAAAGCTGGAACTCTAATAATAATTACCCATATGCTTTTAATAAGCAGATAAATGAGGTTGGAATGTATTAGTGTAGAAACGTGACAGCGCTTCACCACATGAATTCAATGAAGATACGTCATTTCTGAATCTGTAGTGTTGTTGCTGTTGTGACTGTAAATATGTTTATATAAAATGTAATGCGACATAACCCGATTTTCAGGTGTCTGTATCTCAGCCTCTAAGATCTAGCTATAATCTTACCTATTTTTATGCAATATGACTACGAAGGTAAAAAAACAAAAGGAAACAGCTACAAATTGTACGGTACCACTCGAGAAAAAAAAAATTCAATTGAATACTTCTACGACTTTCGTCCGCCTTTTTTTTCCTCATTGTGTACAGAGTTACAGCATTGACCATTTTACCGAATGTAATACATGAAGGATTATTTTGTGTGTTCAAATGGTAGGAACATATGTCTTTTCAATCTTAAAAATAAACTTGATTTAGGACTTCAAAAATTTTAAAAACATGCACAAATGGCGCTTTTTGGTAAAATAAAATACGCAATGTTGCGTTATTATGTCGATAAATATTTCTGTAAAATGTGCTGAAATTTCACAAAAAAAAGCATGTAATGGTAAAAAACAAACTTCCCGTCAAGTACAAGAAGCATAAAACACTCTCCTTTCAAAAAAGTTATGAAATCTCAAACTGATTTGCACTAAGTTACAACAGAAGCAGAGGTACTTATAAGTCTAAAAATCTTACCTAAGGATCGCAACTTTCTTTCAAATCACATGTAGTCATTTTTTTGTCGTAGTTTTTGAACAAAAGTTATTACGTCTAAAAGGGGCTATGGTTGATTACGTGGAGATTTGGGATCCTTCGGTAGGGTACCTATACCTGAAAGTACAGCTGCGGTTTTATGGAAACTCGGCGCAAATCATTTTCATATTTTACAACTTTTTAGGCGAAGGCTTTTGTTTTTTATACTTGGGGCATATTTATCATTACTAAGAACTAGTTTTTATTTAGACATTACAATCCCGAGTTAACTCGAGCACAACAGATCAAAATATATGATGTGGGCAGCACATGACTTTCCCCTCAGACTTATAGACACGTTCTTTTTATTTTAATTAAATTTAATTCACTCTTAATTCAATTTTCGTTCTCATTTGATACCTGGACTTATTTTAAAAGATGGCGTAGAGAAAATACGAAAAAACTAAAATATCTTGAGAAAAGTTAGTCCTAGTTTAATGGGGTTGGTCTTATTCTTTTCATCGTTAAACATAAACTAAAATATCTCGAGAAAAGTTAGTCCTAGTTTAATGGGGTTGGTCTTATTCTTTTCATCGTTAAACATAAAATTAGGTATAAAACAAGCATTTAATGGATATATTTGAGCATACGTAGTTTTTTTATTTTAGATTTTGTCGATTTTTGCGGGTCATTTTGCAAAAGAAGGCAGGATATTTTTTTCTGAATCATACCAAAATCTAATCAGCACCAGGGTGACTCACAAGCGACTTATCTGCCGAATGTTGTTAAATTCGGTCTATTGGTTTTTCAGCTAGAGTAGATACAGACTTTCGCGGAGCATTTCGCTAAAAGAGGCAAATTCTTTTATCCCGAATTGTACTCAAATCTAATCAACACCAGATTCGTCCACAAATGACTTATCTACCAAATTTTATAAAATTCGGTCGATTAGTTTTTTAGTTAGAGGGGATACAAAATCTGCACAGACACACAGACACATAGACACACACAGACGTCACGCAAAAAATAGTTTTTCGTTTTCTACAAGTCTCGAAACTCGTAGATCCGTCGAAAACTCGAGTTGCGATTTTCGGCATGATTCCAATACTTTTCCTATACATTACCAAGTATTGCAGAGAAAGTAAAAAGGAACGTACACTGACATAAAATGCTTATTGAAAATATTGCATTGTTCTTACTAAATATTGATAAATACATACATATTAGTGATACATAAAATATATAAATACATAGTTGATAAATTAAAGTAGATAAATACATAGTAGAAGTGCACACATAGTAGATTAATACATACATAGTAGTGAACATTCACACATATAGCAATGTGAAATTATAGCATTTTCTGTTTCGCCGCTAAATTTCTCTTCAGATAGAAAAATCCTACAACGAGAGGAATACTTGAGATTCTAGGCAGGGAACATGAGAAAACATAGAGTTCACTCGGATGGCATACTTCAATAGAACGTACTATCCCGATTTAACTGGATATACTACGTTAGAGGGTTAATATGTCTTATGAGATTTAACCAAGTAGAACGGTACACCTTAGAAAAATACTTTTACACAAATTCAGAAAATGTTAAAACACAGTTTTGCATAAAAAAACGGTTATGAGTAATAAAGAAAGAAAATGTATCCCCATATTTTGGAAGCAAACATAAATTCCTGTCCTCAGCAAAAGACACACCAGTTACTGCAAAAAAATATGCCCTACTAAAATTTTATAAATTTATTAAAAAATTGCTATAACTGCTGTTGGAGAGAATCTGAAAAGAAAATTCCATGAGAACACAGTATATAAAGTTTGAAAGATACTAATCTTTGTATATGCAACGTATTTATGAAGATTTTATATATTCAGATCATAATTTCAGTTTCATTTCACTTCATATTACTTTTATTCAAAGAACATGAGAATGAAGATCTCAAACATAAAGTAAAAGACATGAATTTAACGTAAACGCCTCTCCAATAAAAATCCGTAAACTGTTTAAAATGTATGAAAACTGAAACATTTCGTTACAAATAGTTGAAGATAGTTGACTGAAGGTATGAACTGGTATGAACTATATGAAGGTATGAACTATTCATGTTCCGATCAGAATCATGTACTCATTTATTCACTAAGGAATTTACGCCGTGGCCTAAACAAAAGTAACTGAAGTGAGGCTCAACTCGACTTTCTCATGCCATTCTTTTCAATGTTTTTTTTTTCAAATTTAACAAGACAATTTTTGATAAGTGTGTATCATGGGTCTAAATGATTACAATTATAACGTGCTACCCTCCACTTTAAAGATTTGAAAAAATCTTTCGATTGATACCATGCTTGATAACCCTCAGGGGAGAGGGTAATTTGTCCCAAGGGGGAGCGGATTAATGACGTCAAGAAAAAAATTACATCGCGGCTATCTTTTACAACAATGATTGAAACTATTAAGTATCATGATCATTGAGCCATATATAAACACTTTTATACATGATAATGTCACATTTTATCCTATCTGTCATGTTAAAAAAATCTAAAATTCGCAAAAAATTTCGCTCAAATTAAAAAAAATTCTATATAGTTCTAGATTTTTTTGATAGCATATCAGGATATAAAGTTTCGTGAAAATCCATTAATGTTTGCAGCCGTCGACCACATACATACAGCCCATCCCTACAAAAAACAGTCAAAATGTGTTCAGGGTGTCTCAGAAATGTTAAATAGTATACTTC